>JAGVVM010000754.1:0-83881 GCA_019149425.1 Psidium friedrichsthalianum | reverse complement strand
GAAAAAACATATTTACAAATTTTATATACATATAAAATAAATTAACAAAAATATGAAAAATGTGAAATTAAAAAAATGTCAAGTTGCAACGGGCACCTGTGAATATTGTTTTTGTATTACAATTATTTACATGCTAATTAAATTAGATTACATATGCTTTCAATGAAATTATTCAATAACTATTGATACAAATATGTATAAAAAAGATAGCTCCCAATAAAAAAAATTAATATTTATGTAAAGTTATATAAATATACATTTTATAATATAAAATTAATTAAAAAATACGAAAAGGAGGGCAGGGGCCTCAGCCTCATATGGGGCCTCATGCGAATAAAAATTGAGGAAGTCGTCACACGTGCCAATGCCGGCAAGCCCAATTGATCCGGGAAGTGTTTATTTGGCTTGTTGCGGCATATCTAATTGCCGTGCAACCAAGGCCACGTGCCGGTAATTGATGGACTGCTAATGCCCGTGCAGCATTTTAGATTGTCGTGTGGGCCTGTGCAGCATTTGCAATGCCATGCAAACTCCTTTTTTTGGTAAATAAAAAATTTTTTGGCCCTAATTTGTAAATTTTTTTTAAACCCTATTAGTTGGAAAAAAAGAACCTGCTAAAATAGACACAACTTACATATTGACTAGGACGAATAATCCGCTTTGCCAGAATATTCAATCCTCCCTTTCTTTCGTGTTACGTAGATATCCAAATGTGAAAAAATTTCCTTATGTCAAAATAATATTAGGCTAGAATCTACGCGAAGACTGGGGGTTGTAAAATTTGCAAATTGTATAAAATAACAATTTATTTTCTTTAATTCATATTACTCAAATAATATGACCCATTCAATTTAAAGGTATCAGATTGTCCCCATTATTTCGTGGAAATCAAATTTACCAATAATTTATTTAACATGTCTAGATAATATGTTCTTAAACGGAAGTACGGGTATTCTTCTTTAAAAGGGTAAAAAAGAATTAAAGCCGCGCTATTTTCCGCTCCAAACTTTACTTATGACACTCCCTATTATAGTGTCTTTCCCCATGTAAACCAAACTGCTGTCCTATTTTTGTTTAAGTTATTCCTTGTTCTTACCCTTAGCTGGCCCCACGTATCTATCTCTTTGTATCTCATATCTCCAGCTCTCCGCTTTTTAACTTACGCACGGTGATGCCCAATCCGAAGAACTCAGTGGCCTAATGAAGCTACATTTGGCCAGCTTCACACACATTACACATTCTAACTTTCAAAAGGATCCAATGTTCTAATGATTGCATCCGAAAAGAAATAATTTTTTTTTCAAAGAAACTATAGTGACGAAGTACCACGCCCGGACTGGGCATCGATTTAGTGGGATAGAAGGCAACACACCACTCCTCGTTTCCCACCGTGAGCTCGTCTCAGAGCGAGACATTTGCGGAGTTCTATCATGCTGATGAAACCCAGACCGCGATCGTTTAGCGGGACCTCGAGTACCTTTGTGGGGATTCCCGGCAGGAACCTATGGCCCGGATCCGTTCTTTCCCCGTCATTCTCTCTCTCGGCCTCTGAACGGGTCGGGCTCCAACCTAGCCTCCAGCCCACTGCAACTGCCTAAAATATATCGACAGACCCCGAGATGAATGAACGTGACAGCGAGACAAGTCCAAGAGCAAAGGGTGTTTTCGGTCGCATGACCATAAACAAAAGAGGGATGCAAATGAAAGGAGAAACAAATGATAACTGAAGATCGAAAGCAGAGGCATTTTCTATGCGTTTTCGCCTCAAAGACGAGCCATTATCCTCCACCCTGAAAAGAGAAAAAAAAAACAAACGAACCATTGAAACCTTGCATTGTCCATTAACAAAGCGAATCAAAAACGACACGTTTTTATTAAGGCATTTATCAAATAGCTGGAGGACAGATTTTTTCCGGCGAAGTACTTGGTAATCGATAAGAAGAGGCAATTGGGTCTCCTCCACTTTGGTAGTGAGGAGAGACAGAAGCAACGGCCGCGAGTTGAGTCATTCACTGCTCCTCTTTCTGCAAGCGGAAGCTACACATTAACCTATCCAAGCGGTTCGTCTAGAGCAGGCCCGAAAGAGCGAAAAATGCTAAAGCGCACGTGGACACTCATTATCCACTCCACAGCCACGCAGTGACCATCGACCGAGGAGATGTTTTCGTAAGGTTTGATCTTGTTTGGAGAATGGTGAAAGAAAAGGAAGGTTTGATCTTCGTTCGACATTGACAATGTAATATACATAGGAGAGATGTTTCTTCTCTCTTTCGAGATCCTTCAAATCAAGATGTAGTTGTGAAGGGAAAAATTTGTCTTTTCAAATTTAAAAAATCGAAATAGTCTCCATTGGCAGAGGATCTTGCTCAGGGTTGTTACACGATTCTTATCGCGATCGAGGAGTGCTATCATGTATGAGTAATACCAAAGCTGAGGGCGCGCAAGGAGGAGGGGAAAACACTAAGGGGCTCAAGTCTCCAGTCACATGTGAGGAGTGCCAGAGCGCGGTGTTCCCGAGAGGAGAGGAGAGAGCGATGGCCTCTGCGGTAGTTGCTCCGTCGCAGAGAAAGGTAGATGGCCGACATGGACGACTTTTCATGGCGAAAGGTCATTTTCCATATTTGAATGCATGTCCTTTGGCTATTCCTCAAAGAAGAGAGAGGCCTAGCTCCTCATCTTCCCAGTAGAGGGGACAGCAAGGAAAGAAAAGAATAGATGCAGATTGGAAACAAAGTAATAAGGGAAGGTACGTGGTCAAATGGGCAGTCACCACGAGCCGAAAGGATAAAGTTCAAGTACGGAGAAGGAATTCAACCCAAAAAAAAAAAAAGTTACAGAGAAGGAGGAAGAACGTGGGACCTGCAAGGAGAGAAAAGGAACCAAGTAAATAAAAGAGGGACAATAGAGGTAATATGGTGAAGATAATGTAACGGGGAGTGTCAAAGTCAAAATTGAAATGAAAATAGCGCTGTCTTTTATTTATCGCGGATTCTTTAGGACGGCAGATCAATATTCACGTCAGATGAGACTAAACCCCGATTCTGGATTTTGATTGAAAGTAATAAATCAGATATCATCTTCTTATGTGGTATCCAAAGATCGTCATCTTTGAAAAAGATTTCACAACTCTCACTTTGTCGGCTCAAAACAAGCTTCCTCGAGAAGGCAGTTACTCACTAATTTACTGGTTTTTAGCAGCCATCAGCGCGTAGATTTCTTTTGGGATAAAGTAAAAGATGGGGCCCAGATCAACTAACCTAACCAGAAAAAGTGCAAAAAGAAAGACTCCAACGACGCGAACCCTTTTTGCCACGTGTCCCCGGCCTGCGCCGTCCTTTTAATCAGGAGTTGACACTTGGACCCGTGTTGTCGAGCCGAGGTAACTGTTGGTGGGGCCCCCGACCGTTGGAGAAAATCCTCATGGACCGATCGATCTACTTAGGTGCCTCTATCCGTCCGACCAGAAAAGAAGGAAGTGCCTCTTTTTTGTTTTTTTTGGGCAAAGCTTAGGTGCCTCCTTCATATTTGATTTATAGTCATACATAAAACAATTAAAAAAAATAGCCCCTCCAAGAACGTTACATCGACATGTCATGTGATGCGTGCATTAAGTGAAGGACACATTACATGAACATTTCGCGTGATGGGCGTATTAGGTAAAGAGCTTTCCCTAGAATGACAAATTTTTTAGGTGGAACCTCGAGAATTAATATTGTGGGCCTCATGTAAGACTGTAGCGAATCTTGTCATGACGTTTAGGAAGAATCTCTCAAAAGCATCCTCGATTGTTCACTTTAGCAATAATAGAGTATTGCTAGCGAGTACGCTCAAGACACTTGTTGAGCAGATCGCACGAGTACACCTATCATGCACTTCACTATAACAGCTGGTGCATTTTTTTTTGGTCGAACAGTCGGCGCATTGAAACGTTGATTTTTTCTTCCTTAATGGATCATTTGACAGGGTCTTCTGAGTCGTTCGTTGACGAGTTACTTAACAATAATTTGCAACTCGCGTGTCTAAAATCCGCAATTCAAGGCCTCAGCTTTACAGGTGGAAATTATGTTGCACATAGCCACCAACCGAAATTGCAACTCATTTACCAAAAAATTTGTCGCTTCGATTCAGAGTTTGTTATTAAAACAGTGTAAGGATTCATTGTATCGTTATCTAGAGATCACTATTGAGTCCATGGCGAGTGAAACTCATCTGGTGAAAAACTCAAGAGATTTTTATTTATTTATTTATTTATTTATTATTATTTTGGTCGGTGGTTTTCTGGTTAATGCATTATCCTTCTACTGTATCGGCGGCGGAGGAGTAATGGCAGGTTCTCGGGGAGGGCAATAAAGAAGACTAGCTGAGTCCCAAACTCCGGGCCGAATCCGGATCTTCCTTCTCGACCGTCCGATTGACTCGAGGTCGCACGTGGGCTCCCATCAATTCGGACAGCACAAAACGGCATCGTATCGTAGTACGAGAGCATCATCTTTGGCCTGTCGGCATGTAGTGGGAACTCCTAGATTCAAGCAGCTGTTTCATGACTTGTCGATATGTCACGATCATTGAAATTACCGCATTATCCCTAACATTTTGATCGCCTAAATTAAAAAAAAATAAAATTGATTTCCCGACTCTATATAAGCATCGGTTCTCCTCATGCAAACCCCATCAACTCCATCTGAATCTACCTATTGCGAGCAAGACAACACACACGACAAGTACACACTTTCCTAATTCCTAGCGACAAGATGGCTCCTATTATCGCGGCCGACGCGGGCACTAATGCTGCCATGAAGCCGAAGCCTGAGGACCAGCCTAGCCGTGCCTACGTGACGTTCTTGGCCGGGACCGGGGATTACGTGAAGGGCGTGGTTGGGCTGGCCAAGGGGCTGAGGAAGGCGAAGAGCAAGTACCCGCTCGTGGTGGCGGTCTTGCCGGACGTGCCGGAGGATCACCGGAAGATCCTGGTGGATCAGGGCTGTGTCGTGAGGGATATCGAGCCGGTTTATCCGCCGGAGAACCAGACTCAGTTCGCCATGGCCCATTATGTCATCAACTACTCCAAGCTCAGAATTTGGGAGGTATGCACTTGGTTTTAAAATACTTACTTGAACGAGGATTAATATGTTTCCCATCGTTGATCGGGTGTCGTTTGCTTTGCACAGTTTGTACAGTACAGTAAGATGATCTACTTGGACGGCGACATCCAAGTCTTCAACAACATCGACCACCTCTTCAACCTCCCGAATGGCGGCTTCTACGCCGTCATGGACTGCTTCTGCGAGAAGACATGGAGTCACACCCCTCAGTACAAGATCGGTTACTGCCAACAGTGCCCCGACAAGGTCCGATGGCCCGACCACGCTGGCCCGAAGCCGCCTCTCTACTTCAACGCAGGCATGTTCGTGTACGAGCCGAACATCGAGACCTACCGCGACTTGCTCGGAACCCTTGAGATCACGCCCCCGACTCCATTTGCCGAGCAAGACTTCTTGAACATGTACTTCAAGGACGTCTACGAACCGATTCCCAACGCGTACAACCTCGTGCTCGCGATGCTGTGGCGTCATCCCGAGAACGTCGAGCTGGACGGTGTCAAGGTCGTCCATTATTGCGCCGCGGGGTGGAAGCCGTGGCGGTACACGGGCGAGGAAGAGAACATGGATAGGGGCGACATCAAGATGCTGGTGAAGAGGTGGTGGGATATTTACGACGACGAGTCCTTGGACTATAAGAACAAAGTCCCCGTGGAGGAATCGGCGAAGCAAGAGAAATTGAACCGATTTCTCGCCAAGCTATCAGAGGCCGGAGTGCGCTACATAACCGGCCCACCGGCGGCATAGATGTAGAGAGATCGGCGATGTTTATATGCTCGGATATGAATGCTAGGCATAACTAAGTTTTTAATCACAGTCGTAAGGGAAGGTTTAAATTTCCTCATCTCGTAGGGATGAATATAAACATTTTTCCATTTTGTGATATAAGTATGAGTTAAATCAAGTACAAAGTATTATTTCTTAATGTTACCTAATTCCAGCAAAATTCATCTTTATTTGATTCATTTATCTCGATCTAGCAATTCCTAATACATTTCATCGAAAGCGACAGAGATAACTTATGTGACTATTATCATGTCAATCAAAAAATACTAGTCAGTCAATGAAATATATATATATATATATATATATATATATATATATATAAGAAACAAAATTGCGTGATTTTTAATTTTGAAAGTCATCATTTTCTTGAATCTCATCTTCTTCCGGCCAAAAGAGAGTAGAGGAATATTAGATTTTCCCTCGAAGAAAGAAGAAAATATTCGAGGGAGGATTCACGAGAATTCCCTCTTTGAAAAGATGAAAAGACTCGAGAGGAAGACGACTGAACCTCAATTTGCTTCTCCATCACGCTCATTAAACACACAAAGCAAAAGAAGGCACACGCTAAAAAAATGGTTGACGGTAGCCACTTTTGCGGCCGTTGGGCCGAGACCTCGACCAGTCCACAAGGATGTTAACGATCCAAAGCTCCGATCGGACCCACCAGATGGTTGGAGGTACTCGACTGTGAGGTTGCGGACGGAGGTGGCGCACCGTCGGCTAAGAAAATGGGGTTTACGATGACCGATCCTTGGACTGTAAAAATTGTAGTCGCGGCGGAGGAAGCGGCAAAGCAAGAGAACTTGGAGCGATTCCTCGCCAAGCTATACGAAGCCGCAGTGCGCTACATAACCGGGCCACTAGTGGCATAGATGTAGAAAGTTCGGCGATGTTTATATGTTTGTATAAAGATCATTAGTAATAATTATAAGGGAAGATTTTAGTTTCCTTATTTTTGTAGGACGAAGATACATATATTTTTTGCGATGTTTATTTTTTAAATGAAATGCAAACTATTTGTTCTTGTCGTTATCTAATTTCAGCAAAATTCATCTTCATCCGATTTATTCATTCCTTCCGATCTATAGCAAATTCCTAATGCATTTTATCGAAGCGACATAGATGAGTTACGTGACGTCATGTCAATCGCAAAATACGATGATGAAATATGTATTAAAGCAAAAAAAAAAAAAAAAAAAGTTCGCGCGACACAGTTTTGGAAATCGTCATTAGCGTGTAGATTTCTTTTGGATAAAGTATAAGATGGGCCACCCCCCCTCGGACCAACTAACATAACCGTAAAAAGTGGAAAAAAAAAAAAGAGACTCCAAGGAGGCGAACCCTTGCCACGTGTCGTCATCTGCACCGTCCTTTTAATCAGGAGTTGACACTTGGACCTGTGTTGTGGAGCCGCGCAAAAGAGGCGGAAACCGCAACTGTTGGTGGGGCCCCGACCGTTGGAGAAAATTCTCATGCACCCGATCTACTTACGTGCGTCTTTCCGACCGACCAGAAAAAAAAAAAGTGCCTGTTTTTGTCTTTTTTTCCCCAAAGCTTAGGTGCCTCATGACCCCCCCAAAAAAAAGCCTTAGGTGCCTCTTTCATTTTGATTTATAGTCATACATAAAATAATTAAAACAAATCAACTATCCCAAAGAACGACATTACATCAATGTCACGTGTGATGCGTGCATTAAGTAAATGATACATTGCATGAACATTTCACTCGATGCACGTATTAGATAAAAGACTCCTTGCAAAAGTATAAATCTTTTTTTGGTAGAATCTCGAGAATTAGTGTAGCAAATCTTGTCACGACATTTAAGAAGATTCTTCGAAAAGCATCCTCGAATGCTCCACTTTAATAAAAGTAGTCTTGTCAGCAAGTACGCTCGAGACACTAGTTAAGCATATTGCACGAGTAAAGCTTCCACTTCTATTACACCAATCATGCACTTCATTATAACAGTTGGTGCTCTTTTTTTTTTTTTGTTCGAACAGCCGGTGCATTGAAATGTCGATTTTTCTTCCTTAATCTGTCATTTGACAAGGTCTCCTATGTGGTTACAAGTTACCTAACAAAAATTTGCACCTTGCATTTCCTAAAACCTGCAATTCGAATACTCAGTCTTATAGGTGGGCATCACATTACATTGCACTCGGCAACAATTGAAATAGCAACTTCATTTACCAAAAAAAATCAATCGCTTTGATTGAAATTTGTTACTAAAATAGTGTGAGGATTCATTGTACCGATTTTCGAGATCTCTATTAATTCATGGTGAGTGAAATTCCTCTGGTGAAAAACACTCAAGATTATTATTATTATTATTATTAGTTAGTGGTGAGGTGGTGGTTGTTTTTTTTTTTTTTTGGGTGGGGTTTGGGTTTGGATGGAATATTATTATTATTGTTTTAGTCGGTGGTTTTCTAATTAGTACATTATCCCTTCTATGACCTTCGGCGGTGGAAGAGCGACGGCAGATTCACAGGAGAGCAATAAAGAGTTGCTGGCTCCAAAGCTCCGGGGCGAATCCGGATCTTCCTTCTGGACC
Source organism: Psidium friedrichsthalianum (assembly GCA_019149425.1). Classification (NCBI taxonomy): domain Eukaryota; kingdom Viridiplantae; phylum Streptophyta; class Magnoliopsida; order Myrtales; family Myrtaceae; genus Psidium; species Psidium friedrichsthalianum. The sequence continues at coordinate 75,441 of JAGVVM010000754.1, read as the reverse complement.
GTCCGATTGACTGGCGGTGACCCACGTGGGCTCCCCTCAATTCGGGCAGCTCAAAAAGCGACCGCGTTTCGCAGCGCGACAGCCTTCGTCTGGATGGTCGGACCCCAATCTTTCGGTCTGTCGGCATGAAGTGGGAGCTCCTAGATTCAAGCAGCTGTTTCATAACTTGTCAGTATGTTACGAAATTAATTACCGCGTTATCTCTAACATTTTAACCACCTTTGATTAAAAAAAAAATTGATTTAACGACTCTATATAAACCTCGCGTCTCCTCATGCAAACTTCATCAAACTCCATCTAAGCCTAGCAATTTCAAGCAAGAGAACACACACACAACTGGTGCACACTTTCCTAGCAACAAGATGGCTCCTATTATCGCGGCCGACCCGCCGCTGATGCTGCCGTGAAGCCGAAGCCTGAGGACCAGCCTAGCCGTGCCTACGTGACGTTCTTGGCCGGGACCGGGGATTACGTGATGGGTGTGGTTGGGCTAGCCAAGGGGCTGAGGAAGTCGAAGAGCAAGTACCCGCTCGTGGTGGCGGTCTTGCCGGACGTGCCGGAGGATCACCGGAAGATGCTGGTGGATCAGGGCTGTGTCGTGAGGGATATCGAGCCGGTTTATCCGCCGGAGAACCAGACTCAGTTCGCCATGGCCCATTATGTCATCAACTACTCCAAGCTCAGAATTTGGGAGGTATGCGCAGGATTTCTAGTTACATTTTTAGGTTTTGTCATTTCACTTACTTAAAATTAACGTGTATCGCATTGTTGATCGGGTTTTCGAATTTTGAATGCCACAGTTTGTAGAGTACAGCAAGATGATCTACTTGGACGGCGACATCCAAGTCTTCGACAACATCGACCACCTCTTCGACCTCCCGAATGGCGGCTTCTACGCCGTCATGGACTGCTTCTGTGAGAAGACATGGAGTCACACCCCTCAGTACAAGATCGGTTACTGCCAACAGTGCCCCGACAAGGTTCCATGGCCCGACCACGCCGGCCCGAAGCCGCCTCTCTACTTCAATGCCGGCATGTTCGTGTACGAGCCGAACCTCGAGACCTACCGTGACTTGCTCGAACCCTTGAGATCACGCCCCCGACTCCATTTGCCGAGCAAGACTTCTTGAACATGTACTTCAAGGACGTCTACGAACCGATTCCCAACGTGTACAACCTCGTGCTCGCGATGCTGTGGCGTCATCCCGAGAACGTCGAGCTCCACAAGGTCAAGGTCGTCCATTATTGCGCCGAGGGGTCGAAGCCGTGGCGGTACACGGGCGAGGAAGAGAACATGGATAGGGAAGACATCAAGATGCTGGTGAAGAGGTGGTGGGATATTTACGACGACACAGCCGCGGCGGAGGAAGCGGCGATGCAAGAGAAATTGAAGCGATTCCTCGCCGTGCTGTCGGAGGCCGGAGTACGCTACATAATCGGCCCACGGGCGGCATAGATGTACGGTGTACGGCGATGTTTATATGTTTGTATAAAATTATATTAGTAATAATTAAGTTCTTGAGCACAGTTGTCAAGGGAAGATTTTAAATTTCCTTATTTTGTAGGATGAGGATAAATATTTGTTTCTTTTTTTGTGATATGTGTATGCATTAAATGAAATGCAAACTATTTGTTCTTATTGTTATCTAATTCCAGTAAAATTCATTTATCCTAATTTAGCAATCCCTAATGCATTTCACCGAGAAACCAACATAGATAATTTACGTGATTGTCAGTTGAAAAATACTAGTCAATCAATGAAATACGTATTAAAACAAGAAAAAAATGGCGCGATTTTTAGTTCCTGAATCTTATCTTCTTCAAGACGAACAAAAAAAGTCGAGGAATATTAGATTCCCTTGAAGAAGAAGATTCGAGGGAAGGATTCACGAGAATTTTCTTTTTGAAAAAGATGGAAAGACTCGAGAAGAAGACGACTGAACCCTCTTCAAACCATAGGACGTGAACAAGATTGGGTTTCGGTTTTCACGATATCCGAACCGAAACATAACATGTGTGCTTGTCCAGTTGTCTCGACCCAAGCTCGAGACTAACCTGAACATGACCCGAGCGGTCATGTCGGGTCGGGTCGAGTGCAATCGAGCAACATAGGCCAAGGCGTGATTTGGACTCTTCACGTCCGAGAAAATTTGTTTTTAATTTTATTGATTTAAGTTTTTTACCTCAATTTTTTTTTGTTATCAATCTTCTCAACTTAAAATCATCAAGAATAGTCATGTCATTGCTGCATCATGGTTAAGTAAATCAGAGTTATTAATTCTCATCTAAATCTAACGTAATTCTTAGATATACGAGCAACTGGGTTCAATCGTTCTCTGTTAAGTCAACAATTTCTCGAGGGGACAAGCGCTAATTCATAGGATTAAGCTGCAATTAGTTGCTTAGACTGTAATTTTACACAAAATCAATTAAGTGAAGCCGAAACTCTCAATAAGAGCCTTCAACACTTGTCCGATAACCCGACGCTCAACCTGAATACACATTTTGTTTTAATGGATTGAGACTAGCATGCCTTGCTTCCTCAATTTTTTAAAAATCTTTTTCTTCCTCTTAAAAGGAAATACTCTCGATTTTTACGTCTTAAAGTTCAAATAAAATATTTTAAGGTCATGATAAGGTACGTGAGATCCGAGGGACCACATGCACCTGGCCCCCCTCTATGGGGTGCAGTTAAAGTTGATAATTTCACCTTGCCGACGGCAAATTATACCTTTTTACATAAATCTATACATTTTTTTAAAATATAAATTACTTTTGTTTTCTTTTTGGTCAGAAAATATAAATTACTTAAATTGTAGAGACTTTGAGATACACTAAATATTTACATTAATTTGGCCTTAACAAGTCCAAATTGCAACCAACCTTTTTTTTTCGGTCCAAACGAAATTTTGTTGAATCTGAACGTACTTAAACACCACCGCCGACACCTGAGGCATCAAAACAAAAAAAAAAAAATTGAGATGGTTCAGTAAAAGCAGAAAATACAAATAAAATTGAGATTTGAGATTTTTTTTTTGGTAAAGAAGATTTGAGAATTTTTCATTATTATTAAATCTATTTTTGGTGTAATTACATATAACCTTCGAACAATTCTTGCATGTAGTATAGTTTAGTTACCTGCAAAAATTATGGCACTTCCTTTCATGTGATTTTCTAGTTATATGCCGTAAAAGTCCATTTTGAGTGCTCGTAGAAATCTGATTCCACAATCTGTTCTGCATACATGCTCAGCAAAAGTCTATTCCAATAATTAATTTAACCCTAGCCCTAGCCCATGTTCATGTAATTATGAAATGATTTACTCTTCCCATACATTAAATTTTTCATTGGTTGGCCCAATTCCAATATGTAAACAAAGATGTGCAGTGACATCGAAGTTTCGTGCACCGCCCAAATCCACAATTTTCTTCCCAACTGTTGACGGTCTCAACCGAAACGCGTCGAGAAAAACGACGTCGTCTCATGTAAAAGCTGTTCCTCTCTTTCCCCAAAGGCCGAATATGTTGGTCTCTCATTGGACAGACACCGTCTTTAGTCAATGTCGGCACGTACGTCCCAAGGCACATGCAGGCTCCAACCCATGTTAGTTGTCACAATCAAATCCATCGTATTTTACTCCAGTTAAGAATTATTTCCCAAACTCTATATAAACCCTGCAACTCCTCCATGCCAAATCCATCAAGCTCAAGAACAAACTCAAGCAATCGTTCGCACACTCTTTTACTCGAAACCTCTTCACATTCTTTCCTAGTTTAGGAACCCGACTGAAGAAATGGCTCTTAATGTCGCCGCGGCCAAGCTGATGAAACCCAAGAACCGGCCCAGCCGGGCCTACGTCACTTTCTTGGCCGGGGCCGGCGATTACGTGAAGGGCGTGGTTGGGCTGGCCAAGGGGCTGAGGAAGGCGAAGAGCAAGTACCCGCTCGTGGTGGCGGCCTTGCCGGACGTGCCGGAGGAGCATCGGAAGATACTGGTGGATCAGGGCTGCATCGTGAGGGAGATCGAGCCGGTGTGTCCGCCGGAGAACCAGACTCAGTTTGCCATGGCCTACTATGTGATCAACTACTCCAAGCTCAGGATTTGGGAGGTATGCTCAGGTTTATAAGTTTGTTGTCGATTTGGTTACTTTCGTCTCTTATCTAGTTTTCATTTACTAATGTCTGGTTCTCTAGGCTGGTCATTGAATGTTTAGATCTTAGGTAAAAGAGGGAACAACTTCCCAGATTTCGAATCGTAGGTTTTGCAGACATATGTTAATTAGGAGAACTGTATGATCACAGACTATTACAGCTTTAGTTTATATCACGGTGACTATCAGACGTTCAGTATACGAATGCAATAACCGGAATCTGTGCAAGGATTGTTTTACTGCAAATTTTTTCGTCGATGTCCTAATAGCATGTTCGAAACCATATTAACTTGATGTGTTTCTGGAAGCAGTTTTTGAGAGTACCATTTTGATGGATACGGCTCAATGCATAGATGATGCTCTGTACATTTCACCAATTCACCAACGGTTACTAATCTGGTTTCTTCAATTGCAGTTCTTGGAGTACAGCAAGATGATCTATTTGGACGGCGACATCCAAGTCTTCGACAACATTGACCACCTCTTCGACCTCCCGAACGGCTTCTTCTACGCGGTCATGGACTGCTTCTGCGAAAAGACATGGAGTCACACCCCGCAGCACCAAATTGGGTACTGCCAACAGTGCCCCGACAAGGTCCGCTGGCCCAACCATGTCGGCCCGAAGCCGTCGCTCTACTTCAATGCCGGCATGTTCGTGTATGAGCCGAACCTTAAAACATACCACGACTTGCTCGAGACGCTCAAAATCACACCTCCCACTTCATTTGCCGAGCAAGACTTCCTGAACATGTACTTCAAGGACATCTACAAACCAATTCCCAATGCGTACAACCTTGTGCTGGCGATGTTGTGGCGTCATCCCGAGAACGTCGAGCTCGACAAGGTCAAGGTTGTTCATTATTGCGCAGCGGGGTCAAAACCGTGGCGGTACACGGGCAGCGAAGAGAACATGGATAGAGAAGACATCAAGATGCTGGTGAAGAAGTGGTGGGACATTTACGATGACGAGTCCTTGGACTACAAAAGTATCGTTGCTAGAGACGAAGCTGCGAAGCGAGCGAACTTGAGGAGGTTCCTCATGGCGCTATCTGAGGCCGGAGTTGTGCCTTACGTGACTGCCCCGTCCGCCGCGTAGCTGTTAGAGAGTTGGGGGCATGTTGAATAAGTTTGTAGAGGAATTTTAGTGCCTTGAGTACAGTTGAAGTTGGTCATTTTCTTTCTTAAAATGAAAGGCTTGTTTTTTCCGCCTTTCATTTCGTGGATTTGTAGAGGTCTGAAGTGAATTTCTATTCCTGTTCTTTTCCCATTGGTAGGCTCAAATGATAACTTCAGTTGTAAGATCGTACACGATCTGCTTCTGCTACACATAACATTGTGTACATTATGTTATGATCAAATCATTTTTCTGTACTAAGCTTATTCATTCATGCCTTTGTATTCCTGCCATGAGCTAATTCGTGACCATCTGTAAGATGCTGTACTGTTTTGCATTTCTATGTATCTTTTCATGGACCCATACCAATTCCGTGGGGTCTTCCATTCACATTTATTTCCACCACGAACGTTTTGTCGGGTCAGGACTTCTCGACTCTTGCACGTATAAAATTTTAGTTGTAGTTTAATCGTCTGAGGAAATCAAGCTCCATCGATTGAAAGCTATCCTCTACTGCTGGAAGAAGTATCATATCATTGAAAGTTCAATCAATCACCCCATGATTTCTGCTGAGCTTCCATGTTCTGGATCGGCAAAACTGCTATTAATTGGATCCTAAGGTGACTATAGAACAAGAATACAGCTGGTGCTGAGCGACTAACAGGACCCTGCCACGGAAGTCAAAAGGGAACCATATGTTTCTTATATCTAGTTTGTGAAGCTGTACCAAATGGCCTATTAGCTCAGTTGGTTAGAGCGTCGTGCTAATAACGCGAAGGTCGCAGGTTCGAGACCTGCATGGGCCAATTCCTACTTTTTCTCATTTTCTTTCATTTTTTGGCCCAGATTATCTGATTTTCTTTCTTTCCTTTATCAAAACTTCCGAGAATTATGGAAAAGGCGAGTATCATTGCGTATTTTCAACTAGAATGGATCGATTTATCCCTTTTCTGTAAAGCTTTTTCTTATTAAGGCTTTCATAACTCCATATCTTGACATTTAATTAGCCACAGAGAACCTTTTCATGTCCAATTAAAATTTTAATTATTAACTGAAACGATTATCTGATTTTCTTTCTTTCCTTTACCAAAACTTTTGAGAATTATCCAAAAAGCGAGTATTATTGCATATTTCCAACTAGAATGGATCGATTTATCTCTATTCTCTAAAAGCCTTTTCTTATTAAGGTTTTCATAACTCCATATCTTGATATCTAATAAGCCACAGAGAACCTCTCAATGTCAAATTAAAAATTTAATTATCAACTGAAACGCATTGCAGTAGATGCTATTAATTTGTTTTTTCGTTTTCTTCTTCCTGTAATGCCTACACTAATGCTGTTTCCTACCAAGTACGGCCATTCGATTTTTAAATATTTTTGCACGGTGTCTACGATCTTCTTTATGACGGAAACCGTGTCGAATGCGGGATGATAACAGAGGAGAATTTCATCATCTTCATCGGACGAATCCAAGGGGAAATACACTCATATGTCCCCATAAGAAAGAAGGTGTGCAAACAACCGCTGCAATATCATGTAGAGGAAGAAATTTTCTAGCTTAAATTAAATGGAGTACAGGCAGGTGAATCCCCTCCTGTCCTCTTCGGAGGCTAGTCGCAGAAAGAATTCCGGCTGAAGAGAAGTAGGGAGGTCAGTTAGAAACAGATGCAAAAGGAAAATTTGCTCAACATCTGTGAAATCAGTAAACTTTTCGAGCCTGCAAAAAAAACCACCATGTTCGGATCGTGAGCAAAGCATATGCGGACAGATACTGGACAAAACATTCAACATATTCTTCTACAGCAAAGGTCTATACCACGCTAGCTAGCGACGAGGCTAATGTCACAGGCAAAAGTGGGAACATCGGGCCAGCCTTCTCGCACTAGATTGTTCTCAAGAATAGAGTACGGAAATATACAAATCAAATGAGCACAATCACTGGTTCGGCTGCCGGGGCCATCATCAGGAAAGCGGCATTAGCTCTCGACCAGTTTACGCAAGGGAGGCCAAACCCCACTTTTAGAAATCCTCTAAAATGATAATCTTCACATCCTGGATTCCTAGCAGAGACATATTGATTCCACTCCATGAACTAGTTGTATCAACCCTTCAGCATCTCTTGCACTTCACTTCCATGCCACAAAGCCCCCACTTTTCAACCCACGTGAGTATGAGAGAAATCAGAACTTGGAAGTTCTCCCCTATCCAATTTCAACAACACCCTTATTGCGAGCTATTCTGTCACTTTCTTATGTCTTCAACCATCACCGCCACTTGCATGGGACTTACATGAATAGCGAACGCTCACCCACCAAAACAAGCCACCCTTCACTCCACTGGTTGCTCCCCCGATCAAAAATGTTGGCGAATCTTCAGTCACTTGTGCTCTCCTTGACAAGTGTGGCATTCTGAGCCAACCACGCTCCTTTGGCAGCACTTTCTTTCGCTACTAAGCACTTTGTTTCGCTTGTTCTGTCGCTTCCTTGCATTCTTCAACCATCACCGCCACTCCACCGGACTTGCATGAATGGCAAACCTTGCCTAACAGAACAGGCCACTCCACTCTGTTGGTGCTTTCCTCAATCAAACCTGTTTGTGAATCTCTAGTAACTTGTGCTCTGCTTGACAAGTGTGGCACCCTCAGCCAACTGTACTTCCTCGGCAGCGCCTTCTTTCACCTATTAGGCTTCTCTTGACCTCAACAACTCTTGATCTCAGTAAACAACAGGGTGAAATGTGTAGACAGATCTTCTTAGCATCCGCTCATATAGCTTGGGAAACTTGCTCGTGTGATTTGTGTGGGCCAAAAGTTTCCTGGCAAGGACGAGCCCATGTGATGCCTAGTGAGCCGAGACACTAGGCCAGCCTTCTCTATAGATCGTTCCCAACAACAATATCATGAGTTGCATCCTCATAATTGACTGTACCACATCCAATTTAGTTCAGGCATCTAGTCCTCGAGCGAGATATACAAGTCATTTCAACATGACTGGTTTCGGCCTGCCGTGTCCTCATCAGGAATGTAGCATCAACTCTCCACCAGTTTATGCATGAGAGATCAACCCCACCTTCCAAGATCCCTTAAAATGATAATCATCCTAGCCCAAGATTGCTAGTTCAAACACCTAATATTGTCACCACAACAAATTAATTGTATCAACCTTCAGCATCTCTCACCCGCTTCACCCCTATGACACAAAGGTCACACTTTTTAGTCTACATAGTTATGGGAGAAATCAAACTGGGACAATAGTAAGCCAGTTCACTCCATGCTAGAGCCCACCACATTTGACCTGAATATACCCTCTGAAACCCTAAAACAAGAGAATATTCAATGAGTAGTAACTACCATGTCATCCGCCTACGTCGCATGCATGAGCTTAGTTGGCTCCATTCAAAGCATGACACATCTCCTATGACATGGACCGTCTGAAAAAGAAAAATAACTATTTTTTTTATTTGTTTCTCTCTACGAAGGCTGGCGGACTGAGCACAATATGCCCACATGTCAACTCCCACTTAAACCTCTCTCCTTTTTACCTTTTCTCTCGGATAAGAACAATAGAAACATGTTTTCTCTTTCTTTCTCCATCACATCCCAGCCCCTCTGCCTCCGCCTCCGCCTTCCCCCTCCCCCAAAGCCCGTGCCAATTGCTAAGATCTACCTCTAGCATGTTGCTCCCCCAAAGAGGCTCTGGTCTCAATTGCTAGGTCTCAAGCCCCCTCCACCTCCGACGGCGGAGGGGGCAACATGCTAGAGGCGAAGGGGCTCAAGACCCAACAGCTGCGTTCAACGGGGGCTTTGGGGGATGGGAAGACGGGGACCAATGAGACGTGATGGAGAAAAAAAAGAGAGGATGTGTCTCTGTTGTTTGAGTCATAGGGTGAAAAGGCCTTGAAAGTTGAAAGGATAGAGAGGTTTAAGCGGGAATTGAAATGTGAGCATTTATTGTGCTCAATCCTTCTTAGTCCGCCAGCCTTCGGAAAGAGAAACAAATAGGTTTTTTCTTTTTCATATAGTCCATGTCATAGGACATGTGTCACCCTTTGAATGGAGCCAGCTAATCTCATGCATGACGTGGTCACTGAATATTTTCTCCTAAAACAAAGGTACACGAAAGAGATTCATTGCTGTGCCATTGGGCATTTGGTTTCTTCTACAAAGAGTGATAGCCTAACTTGTCAGCGATTCCAGCAGCATTCACGGCTTCAGAAAGTCTTGCTAATTGTCAAACACAAAAAAGGGCATCAGTTCATCCCTACTTCATAAGACATGCTTATGAGGAACTGGAATAGACACAAAATAAGAAAATATTGATGATGAAACATTCTGATGGCACTCATTTTCAGCACTTTAGCTATCAACAATTCAGCTAGAATGCTTGTCAAACATAGGCGTTAATGTGCATTCTCTAGTTTGTGAGCATAATAAGAAGGCTGGAAAGAAATGGACTGAAGGATTAAAAAAAAAAATCGTTTGTACCCATGTACATGAATATCTGCCATTTTGGTTAGCTTTCCCTAGAATAGCAAGAAAGAGAAAGCTAGAAGGAGAAAGTGTGGCATGTATTGTAGCTTAGGTTTTATGTTATGTACTGATGGAGCAATAATCAGCACAAGACCGTCCATAAGCACTTCAAAGTTCCTAAAACCAATGAAAGACAATGATGCAGATGCTGTCTGCCACAGCGTGGATAGCCTTCCCCCATCTAGATGAGGTGAAAACTGAAAGACAAAGGTGGCTCTGGTCGCTCTAGCTTATGCTTATGTTGTGTGCTAATGCAGCAACGCCTAATTAGCACAAGACCGTCCATAAGCACCATATGGATACAGGAGACCAAAATATAGTGTTTTTTCAGAGAAGCAGAGAACTATGGAGAGGAAGCATATCAAGATGTGAGATTCTGGTGCGAAAACTCCACTTACTTGATCCTGAGTCCTGGCATCAGATGTCCCAACTACTAAAGCTGATGTCTTCGTCTTCCATATCGCTACACCAGAACCTACAGGAAGAAATGTACAAGTTTTCTTATTGATACCAGAAGGTACACCGGGGACTTCTAACGATGAACTTGCAGTACAAATCCTACACAGTTGGCCTGACTTCGAAGTACTAATTCTCGGGGAAATACATACCAATCCGTTGGTGTGTTAAGTCACAATCCCGCCATTGTTGAGCTTCCATGCTTGCAGAATCGAGGACGGGGCAGACAGGATTCCCACCAAAGAGGACAACCCACCTTCTGTTTCCACTGCATCAAGCACGACAATCAGGGACACTTGGTAGAGAATCTCTAATCATGTAAAAGCACACTGATTTACGTACCAAGAACTCTCATTTACGGAATGGGTGCGAGCTGTGAACGGCAGAATTAGGGTTTTCAACATCCGCTCATATTGAGCGAGGGGTCTTCTCCCTGTGATTTATAGCGAACTTCTCCTGCCAAAAGAACAGAGGATCTGGCGGCTAGCTTGAGAATTGGCAATGCCTTGCATCGTTACTCAATAGGGTTTTTTGGGGCAATTATCTGGTGTGGAAAGGTGTAGCCAGAGGAGCTTATCTGAGACGTTGGCTGAGCAGTAAAACCTAAAATGGGCCGGTGGATGGTTTAAATTTCGGCCCATCTATACGTTCGGCCCACAATTTTGGGGCCCGTGTAGATTAGTTGATTTTTTTTTTTTGGGTTGTGAATCTTATTTATCGTTGGTGTTGATATATTATGACAAAGAAAGGTGAGAGTAAATATGGTAGTCTAAGAAGGAATTGAAAATGTTCTCGTGTCGTAAAAGATTAAAAACTCTCGATTGAGACCTTACTTTACGTATATCACGGTAAAGAATGGACAAATAAAAGTTGATAAATTTTTAGAGAGAGAGAGAGGAAATAGATATATCTCTACCTTGTCTAAGTCTATTAAAAATCTTTGCCAAGCCATAAGCACATAAAATAAAATAAAAACCATAGTAAGAGGACGAGTGTGCTCACAAAACAATAGTTTGAGAAACCGATATTCATCATGAACAATGTTATTTACTGCTATGGCATTAATTACCAATCCTGATTGACATATAATTATCTCGATTCTCGCTACTATTGACGATGCAGATGCACTTATTGATCCTTTAGATCTTTGGAATTTGAAGTTAGAATGTCAAACAAAGTTACCATAAGATAATTGGATTATGGCAAACCAAGCGTTCCATAGCAACGTGCCACTTGTTCGTACCATGTTGGCTCTTCTTATCATTGTGAAACATAATTCATCAAGTATTGGATTGTTCACCTCCGGCTCATCTCCCGTGTTCAAACTCCGGATGTTTCCCGAATTCCCAGCGCCGCACCGTCATCCCCTACTTCCCCTTTCCGTCGGCGCCTCCGTCGACCGCTCTCCCTCCCTCTTCCCTTACCTCGCTCTCGCTGTCTCATCTACCGGCTCCTTATTTTATCGGATGTCCCGTCAGGGGTGCTGATGAATGCAGATCTTCAGTGCATGCATGTGACCGCGTTGGCTTCTTTTGACGTGGTGTGCAGTCAGTTAATTTCTCATAATTCAGGCGCGTCAAGTGGAGAGCTGGAGGGACAAACACTGTGTTATGATTGGTGTCTTCGGAACAAATGCTGTGAGGACGAGAGCACGTGGCTACCATCCGCGGTGTCGGAGTGTCCAAATATTTTTTCTCCCCCACAGACCCATATTGACGCAGCTTCTTTCTTTTAGTTCTTGTTTGACAACCTCTCACTGCCTCTTTAACCATTGATAGAAAGCCTATGTGGAGCTTCGATTTAATGTGGAGCACCCATCCTATAATCCTAAAAATGGTGTAAAACATCTCATTTTGATGTTGTGGCAAGAAGCTCAACGGAGTTGGGTTTTCCACTGGAATCAAGTTATTGTAAGAACAAATGGAGCTGGAAGGAAGGAGAAGCAGCTGAAAACAGAGTCTTGCTACTGCAGATTTCGCGTGAGCTGTGTCGTCAAAGTACAGATATTGTTCTGAACGCAAAGAACCAACTCAAACCAGTAACGCATCTCGCTCGTTCATGAGCAAAAAAGCACCAGATGCAGAAAGAGTCCGAGTATCGCGACTCGGAAAGCTCGGCTTCAGGATCAGGCGTCGTCCGAGCGGGGTTACCACGCAGCTCCTGCAGGCATTACTACTGCTTTTGCTTTCATGAGGAAACGAACGTATTTATTTTGTCCCGAAACTCCGGTTCTCTTCATGCACGCACCGGAAACGGGCGCTCCACTCCACGTGTTTTCACAACCTGGTTGCACTAGTTCCTATCGTGATCGAACGTTACACTTCGCTTTTTGATACCATCTACTAGAACAGACCTGCTCCGCTTCAGTACGAGCAACACAAACACCACAGCAAAAAGCACAGAAGAATTGTTTTCTGGGTTTTGCTCCCAGAGTGGGGAAGAATGGCTGATGCTCAGGAGAATTCATCTTCATCTTCATCATCACCACCATCATCGTCATCAGCATCATCAACTCTTTCCGTAGCGGAAGAGGATACTGAGGTCAAGGGTGCGCCTTTTTATCCCTTCTTTCTGATTATTGGTTGGTCGGTGACTACTTTTGTTTATTTACTTGAGTAGTGTTCTCCTTGATTGTTTGTGTCTATATTTGTAGCCCGTGCACTGCATTCGGTTTTGAATTTCGCCTTTGTTCGTGATCGTTGCGTTTCGATCATTCAGTATTTTCCATCAATCAAAACAATTCAACAAGTCGAGGTGCTCTTTTTTCCTGCTAGGCTCGTCCTAGCACTTTCTAAGCTCTTGAAAATTCCGAGCTCACGATATTTCCCTTTCTTGCACCTGCACATGCGGTCTCTCTGCCTTCTTAGGCTTCTGTTTGTGCTACATTGCCGTGGTTATGTGGGAAGGTTTTTGTTCTGCTGGAGCAGACCAGATGGCTTGTGTTTGATTGCTAGTTCTAAAGTACGGTGCGGCGCGCCCTTCCTTTTCATGGAATATAGCATGAAATTCGCGAATCGGAGATATGGCTAAAATAACAAAGCAGGAAGTATAGTAGCCGTGACATACACGTGCTCTATCCACGATCAGCTGGTTCCTTCTGTCCGATAGAATGTTAACAGTCAAATCTACTAGGAAACGACAATTCATAACTTTTTTCATGCCGTCTGTGGTTTAATACCCCTGAGGTTTTTAGCTCAAAAGGAAAGTGTATTCTTTCAAATCGGTTTGCCTCAAAGAGGATGTTGAATTGAATATCTGCTCCAGAGTTATGAGCATTCAGGAAAACTCTAAGTTCGGGCCTGCACCACAGCATTCCTTTCTGTGTACTCATGCAATTTCAATTTATCACATTTGCTAGATTCTTAGGCAGCAAACTCACTGAGTGGCTGCTAATTATCATGCCTAATTGCTGCTGCCACACACTAGGCGGTTCTGACTTCTTCCTTGATACCTTAAACAATTCGAACTAGTTAAACTAAGCATGGACCATATCCCAAGTTTTCTCAGTAGCTGTTAGAGGAGGATTATAATAAGGCTAATAGAAACAGAAAACTGGAAGGAAATGAAGTAAGCCCCGTGACGAACATATAGCTTTGGATAAGCGATGATGATTTTCCAAATCAGACCTGGAAATTAAGAGTACTATCTTCTGAGCCTTTAGATAACTCAGACACAAATCACTTACATTATCCATCTGCCAAGGAGTTAGATGGCAATTGGCATCTAACAGCCGAACAGAAGCAGCAAATCCTCTGGACTAGAAAGGAAAAGTTCAAATATTTGGCTGAGACACTCTTCTCTGAAAAGAATACCTGCTCTACATCTCCAATTACAAGCTTAGTACTCCATTAGTGGTAATATAGATTATAGGGCAAACATATCGTGCTTTTCCAATCTGTCTATATACATTTTCGTTGGATTATGTTTTTGATCTTGTCACCTGAAATCGCTGTGGTTTCAGCTGCATGGCATTCATAAAGCTTAACTCTATTCTAACTAAAAGAGTAGAAAAAAAAAAGTTCATGAATCATCTCTTACATTAACCTCAAAAAAACTAACATTTTTTTTTATCAGAATGCATCAGCTTTCTTAAGGAAATGATCCTCAAGAAGAAGTTTCCTTATACAAAAAGAATATTTTCCCGTGTAACGGCATTACTAGAGAAGAACTTTCATTTATGGGTTAAGACAGAAAACTAAAACAGATAATTAACTTGAACAGATTGAGCATTGTGGATGCATTGCAAAGCAAGACATATGAGAAAAAACTATGGTGAGATTGTGATCTCTGGCCTGCCAAGTTGGGATGATGCATGGACCACATAGGAGAAGATAACACGTCTTGGTTAACTTAACAAGGCAGAATCACAATTTGATGCCCCTGCCGCCACTCCACCATTGTGTTGTACTGCAATGAGGATTGGGGAACGGCATCCTTACTCTTTCCGAGTAACACGTGGGGCATAACATTGGCAATGACATATAGCGAGTGTAAATTTTCTTCCTGTGTCTCTGGCATTGAGCATGCACATGCATTCTGATGTCGCTTTCTGTTCATCCAAATCTAATTTGCCATCACACCTTTTCTCCTTAATTGGCATATCATGTAATGATGTGGTGCTTCAACTGATATTCTTGATTAACTTTGATGTGTGACCTGATAATGGAATATGAAAGGGACATAATATTTGAAAGCCTTGCTATTGGAAAGTTTTCTTCCCCAATTCTGAATTCCCTAAAGGATACTATCCTACGCTAATACTTCTCAAGCAATTGTAATTTTGTGATATGCAACCATTCATTCATGCATGCTCTACAATTCCATTTGAACTAGCTGTATCAATAGCAATAATTGAAGGAATGTCAGGATGCATACACGTACTTCAATCAATTTAAAGTAAACAATTATGTTTTGTAGAATTTTGATAGGATCACACCACTTTGGAAACAGGAGAAGAATTCTTCCACGAGGAAGAACTAGAAGGAGACGAAGAAGAGAAGATGAAGACGAAGAAGATGAAGATGAGGATGAGAAGAGGAAGCAAGACTGAATTCTGCAGCTGTGAGCACGCAGAATCTGTTCCAGGATTTTTTTTTTTTTATAACAAACCTACTGAGTTACCTTGGTAAACTGATTCTGTTTGTTACTCTCAGTCGGGTCATTTATATGCCATCTGTCCAGTTCGTATTTCCAATCTTGACATTGCGTTCATCTTTTCCGATATAGAAATCTTTTTATTTGACATCTTGCAATGTCCCATAATTGCTTCATCGTTATAACCGTCACAGATCAACATGAGTTGCCAAAGCGTTCCAGGGTTACATATATAGCTGTTCCATTTCTTGAATGATCACAACTATGTGTATGCATCTGGATATACAAGCGAATGGATGTGTCATTGATATGCACTATGTTACCATCCATGAACTGTAGTCTCAAAACATTTGTGTCCTAGCTGGTGTCATGCCCAAATGAAATTTGTGGAATCCATTCAGGCCCCTGGAGTACAAATGTTCTCAGTCATTACCTGCCAAATCGGTTTAATTTCAGTCAATCCAATTTCTTATCTTTATTTTCTCATAGTTCCGGCCTTTTCAGGTATCAAGTTGTCCATGGATGGTGTACTCAAGCAAGAAGAAATAAGGATAATTTTACGGGCATTGAGAGGAGAACCGGACGAAAATCAGTATATACAATGCACTCGCTGTCAAGCAATGGGACATGTTTGTTTGGATTGCCCTGTGCCAATTAGCTACAATCCTCGGGCAAGTTCACCCACATTCGATCGTCGCAGCATGTCCCTAGCAAATATTTCTCTTATTTGTCTCTCATTTTCTTTTTTCTTCCACCATCTTCTTGTTAAAACATCATATGCAGGGGTATGTTCCTCAGCAGAACACTAAGCAACCAAATGAGGCACAGTCCCCTGGGCAGGGACAAGCAACAAATCCATCCAAGGCTGGATGTTCTAGTTCAAGTTCTCAGGTAAGCGGATTGCCTACTTTTATTCCCTACACCTGTTTGGGGAACTTCTATCGATATTGACTTCTCGTCGGTTCAACTTTTCTCTCACCTTTTCCCCTGTGTTCGTTGGATTTAATCATTCAGGAAGTTGATCCTCAGGCTGTGGTTCCATCCGTTTCAAGTGCAAGTGCTAGCCAACTTTGGAAATGGAAATCTGAATCAGGAAGCGAAACGGACTCTCCAACTAGAAAGCTCTGAGACGCTGTTGTCAATACATAGACCTGTGGGGTTTGACATTTGATGGGTGTGAGCTCCTTCTATATCCTTCTTTGTTCTTCTGAATGGATGTTAAGGACCTTGACCATACCGGGCTAAACATGGCAAGTGAACGAGATGGAACTATTAGCGTTTCCTTTTTTCGTGAGTCTCGACGTTATCGGGGTTAGAGACTAAACCGCCAATTCCTCGCATAGAATACGTCAAAGACTAGGCATGGAGAAGGAAGAAAAGAAGATGGAAGAATGGATTGATCCCACAAAATGATTGCTTTAGACTGCGTGGAAGATTACCATCACCTGAAACATTAGTCAAGTAGGACAACAGGTTAGCACTAGCCTCATGTCCCCAAACAAGGATTCGCCGACACTGATAGTTATGGATTTCTTTTGGTCATTGGAACAGTCGATGGAGTGCCGAACCTCAAGAAAAATATGGTTAGTTTATCTTTCTGCTTGACATGCCCCGAATGCAAATTGGCGATGCTGGGGCAAGTATGTGGGTATTTCTATAGCAGCTTCTGGCTCCATAATAAGCACTAGGTTGCAGTTCAGTATTTCGACGGTCTTAGGTATGTAGTGTGGAGACCCGGGATTTCGTGGCATCCAACCATGTGGGTGGATAATCTTATGACATGCGTTCATATAACTAGCTCAATCATGTTGATCAATGTGTCGAAAGCGGGCCGGTTGGCTCATGGAACCCTCGGTCCATGACAAATACATGAGCTATCTTAGGAAGAGATCCAGATGCAGAAGGTACTTGAGGCTCTTGTTTAGTATGAAGAATGACTGTAGTTGAAAAGAGTAGCAAGTGATGAGATTTTCCGTCTGCCATTGGAGCTTTCATAGTTCATGAGAACAAGGACTTATTTCATGCCTGCCAATTCGTGATATGAAAATTTTCTTCTGCTCACATGTGATGAGGGACATCCCAGGCATGAACTTCAATCTTCATCCTCTTATAGCAGCCCCCGTCCTCATGGCTGAAGAAGAAACTCGGACCCTTCTCCAGCACCACACGATCATTGCCGGGTTCATATACCTAGCACTTCTCCCACAGCGTGCATGTCTCGAAGCTATAGAAATCCAACGCCACACGTCGTGGAAAAGCCTACATAGTTGAATGCCGCTGTCCCAAGCATCACTCTATGAGTGTATTCCACCCCAATTATATACCGTTACTAAATTAGGATCAAGTTCCCATCATTGTTGGTTATAACGCTCTAAAAAGCGGCCCTTGAGAAAGAAGGCTCTTATTGCTTGCTCGCTGTCTACTAAACGAGCCTTCTGGCATCGAAAAAGAAACCTGTTTGAGTTAGTTGGTTTGTCAGGCAATATGATACCATTCATGATTGGAACAATTAGGTGGGAAGATAATTCTTCAGATCAAAGCAAACTTTCCCATCTGCCAATTCTATGCTGATACATAGAACATTCATCAATGGCTAAGCTAAAGTGATTGGCATCTCTTTTCAGATTGGAGGTTGGGATGCTCTCAATGGGCAGTGCAGAACTTTAAAGGGAGATCAGCAGAGATGAGAAAGCAGAAAAATGAAGAGCTGTGCAGCTGTCCACCACTTTTTGGATGGCTGGGGATAATCATACAATGGCGTATATAACAAGCATTTGCTAATTAAGGAAGTGTAATTATTATTTTGAGAAATTGAAATTTTCCTTACACAGCATGGTTATCGAGTGCCCCATGATCACTTTAAAAAGACTTCATCAATAAGAGAATCCAAGATGGTTAAATTCATCTAAAAGTCACCATTTAGTATCTGCTACATCTCAAAAAGAATCAATATGGTCCAACAAGCAGACAAAGCACACAAAAACAAATAGCCCAATAATCATGTGGGTGGATAATCTTATGATGTGCATTCATATAACTAGCTCAATCATGTTGATCAATGTGTCAAAAGTCGGACGATTGGCTCATGAAACCCTCGGTCCGTGACAAATGCGTAGCTAATCGAGGAACATACAACTGTGTAATTATTATTTTCCAGAAATTGAAATTTTCCTTACACAGCATGGTTATCGAGTGCCCCATGATCGCTTTAAAAAAGACTTCATGAATAAAAGAATCCAAGATGGGTTAAATTCATCCAAAAGTCACCATTTACGTATCTGCTACATCACCTAACAACAATAATAAAATTCAAACAATTGTGTTCAAATATGAGTTAAAACCTTAGTAAACGGCCCAAATATATAAATTTCCCATTTGTGAGGAGTCAAAAGGTTTTTGTTTTCCCAAGCATTAGATATAGATAGATCACATTGAAATTCATGATCAGAGATCTCTAACCCACTTGATTTACACATCGTGCAACACGATATCGGTCGGATCCTATCCATCATTCCCTTTTTTCGGTAATAAGATCCAATCGATGTCATCTCCATCTTTTCATCTTTTAATAATGATTGACGCATCTCCTGTCGAAAGAGCTAATTTATCTTCAAACTTTGCTAACATACCATGTGAACCACAGATTTTTGAACGAATTGACCACACAATAATTTCTTATTATTTGTATTATTTATTGTAACTTAGAACAAACTATTAATTTTATAGTTGAGCATAATGGACCGATTGAACCGAGGATCGCACGGACGGGATTGGACCAAATAGGCCAATTTGGTCCAGTTCTCATAGGCTCTGATCTGATTCCCGATTCCATATAATTAGAATCGATTACGTTCAGTCCGATTCTCGATTTTAGGGGGAAATATGACCGACCAATTCTTTTTAATAAAAAAAAAACCTAAATGTAAACCTAAACCTAAATTTAGGAGGCAAAATTACCAATTCAGTCCTAAACCTATTGCAATTGTGCCATTTCAGTCCTAAACTTTTTTTTTTGGCCAAATCAGTCCTAAACCTTTTGTAATTGTTCCATTTTAGTCCATCCGGTGAGTTTTGGGCCGCCGGCGCTGACGTGGACGCCGGCCGGCCGGCGATAGAATATTTTAATAATTTTTTGATTTTTTTGATTTTGATTTTTTGATTTTTTGATTTTTTTCCGAAGGTGCAGGCGGCGTAGAACTCCGGCGAGTACATATCGATCTTCTTCGACGGCTCCTTGGGCGCCGAGATCAGGAAGCCGCTACGATCCGCAGGCGGCGACGAGGAGGAGGAGGAGGCGGGGGCGGGAAGGACCGGGGGCCGGAGCCGAGCATCTTCTCCAGGTAGAGCGACCTGGCAGCGGACGGAGGAGGAGGAGGAGCGTAGTAGAGGAAGCTGGGGATCAGCGACTGCCGTGAGCTCGAGCCGTCCGCGAACGCCATGGATGTGGGGGATTTGCGAGATCTGCGAGAATGCGAGCGTGTAGCGACAGAGAGAGAGAGAGATTGAGGGAAATGAAGCTTCTTCGTTTTCCAACAATCTCTCGCGGAGAGTCTTGTGCGCAAGAGGGAGAAGGGGAGTTGCAGAGAGAGAGGAGAGCGAAAGGGGTGGCGATTTTATTGGGCAAAACCCTCGCGTGATGTCTACGACGCCCAGATCTGGGCTTGCGAGGAAGGCGAGGCAAGCGAGCCGCGCGGATCCGGCTGAGGTGGAGGCACAGAAGCGAAAGGGGGAGGTCCGGCGGATCGTGGCGGTGATCTAACCCAGCCCGTGGCAGCGCGCGAGGAAAGCCAGACCAGAGGCGGAGAGGGGCGAGCCAGATCGGCGAGGAAGACCGTCGGTCGACGAAGCCGGCGCCCCTGCTCGTATCCGAATTGACGCCTCCAGTTCTGTGTCTTGGTTGTAGATACAGGACAAGGGAGGAAGAAGATAAACATGGTGGCTGTCCAACTTTGGAGGAAAAAATAAAAATAAAAAAATAAAAAATCAAAATAAAAAAAAAATCAAAAAAAAATCAAAAAATTATTAAAATATTCTATGGCCGGCCGGCCGGCGTCCACGTCAGCACCGGCCGGCCAAAACTTTCCGGATGGACTAAAATGGAACAATTACAAAAGGTTTAGGACTGATTGGCCAAAAAAAAAAGTTTTAGGACTGAAATGGCACAATTGCAATAGGTTTAGGACTGAATTGGTAATTTCCCAAATTTAGGATGCTTAGTATTATTTTAGGTTTAGCAACAACACGAGGCAATAAACAAGTGGTGGTTCAGTGAATATGTTGCTAATGAGAAAAATTTAATGACCAATCACAAAAAAAAAAAAAAATGCATCCAATCCAGTTTCAATCCTTAAAACTAGGAACTTGTCCTCCTGACCCGGCTCCCATTCCAAGGTGAGACCAAATCAAGGTCAAAATCAATCGTTCCTAATTAATTTCACAGTAGATTAAAGACAGTGACATAATCATTTCTCTTTATCTCTCCTTGGTATCAAAGGGTGATATCAATTCTTCAAACTCGAACCAACATTTCTTGGCAATACAATTTCATTTTTTTTTGGTTGAAAACAAAGATACCATTCATATTAGAATAATCAAGAGGTACGTAAAAGGCATTCCATTCTAGTAAATCCCAAATAACTGTGGAACAAAGTAAAAACTTAAAAGCACATAACAAAGCATAATCTGCAGCTGGAGCACACTCTCATCCCTCCAAAACAAATCTGCCGTAACAAACGTTTGATGGTCGATCACCAGATTTAGTAATGAGCACACGTCAAACTCGCCCATTTCATTTGCAAAGGTTTGCAGTGTGCGTCTAGGATCGACGCCCTTATCACCATCACCTTGCAGAAACACCAACATCAACATATTGAAAGAGCACATATCAAAACATCTATAAGAAACTCCCAAATGTATATCCAGATCTAGCTCGAGAGAGCAAAACCCCAACACTTGATCCAAATCTAAATCAGGAGAAGAGAGCGGCCTAATCTTGGAGAGATTGTGGAGTCACGTCCCAAAATTTCTCATTACTGGTTGTCGATCAGACGAATGGCCAAACTTGTCTTCTCATCCATCCGAGACTAGCTGACAAAATTTATTCACAAACACAGACTCCCAGAGTAGATCGAGAGAGAAAAGAGACACAAACACAATAAAATTAAAGACAAATCATGCTACGAAAGAGATAGAGGGAAAGGGGAGGGAGGGAGAAAAAGAGGTAGAGGGGGATGGGCCTCCAGGGGCAGCGCAGAAATTTTATGAGCTAGGCGGCGGCTGCCAGAGAGAAAGTCCTAGCTAGGGGAGGGAAAGATGATTCTTCCCTGAAAACAATTTGATCCAGTCAACTCTTAGTTTTTCTAAACGTGATTCTTTCCAATCCTATATTAGAGTAGACATCTAAACTATTTGAGAATCTTGTTGAAAAATTCATCATTTCCTCCGTTCGTTTGATTATGGACATTATTGATTACACACTATTATATTTATCCCCAACCCTTCTAGAGTGATTCCATAAAGATTCCCAAATGTACAACAAATATATAAATTCCTGCCTATTTTGCTAAATGTGCATACTATAGTATTACCTTGCAAAAAAATAAATACAAAAGCATTGCTTCCTTCATCACGCAATCCCAATTCATGCAACCAACTCCCGATAACATGGAGCTAAACCGCTGAAGATATGCTCTCTCTTCTACATAATTTCTCCTGCTATATATACATATTAACTTATATATGAATGTATAATACATCTTGCAAAAATAAAACAAAATGAAAATCTTACATTAATTGCAGAATGTCTGCCCACGTAAAACTCAGTATCACATGCTTCGATGCTGTTCTCTTTTTTCCCCTTCTAAATTTATTATTCTTTGTTAGTAGGGTTCAGACTAATACATTACAGAATCAATATGGTCCAACAAGCAGACAAAGCACAAAACGAAATAACCCCATAATCATCTGACGCCAGCAGTTACGTCATCCGAAACGCTTTGGTTGTTTTTTACCATGCAGTTGTCGGCCCTTTGAACGCCGTCAAACCCTAACCGGAAATCAAAGCCCTGCACGTTCATGGAACTACAAACCAATTGTTCTTCTGTCTGCGTGCATCGTGGCCGTACATTACAAAGAAAGCTTAAGATCTAAACCCTCGTCACCGTTGTCATCGTCGCCGTCTTTTTCTCTTTTCTTCTTATCATCTTCGTCGCCTTTTCTTTCGTCGTCTTGTTTACCCGTCGAAGGACCAGCTTGCGCATCGTGGCCGCTCGAGCTGGAACATCGGGAGTGCTAGGAGTGGTCGAAGACTTGTACAGAATGGGATCTTGGCTGAAGTCCTCGGGTCGAAATGCAGGCATCCATGCGGATTCTTTCGGTCTGGGTTGATCTTCCCCCGCTTTCCTTCGGTCCTCCCGTGATTTCTCGGATCCTTCCGAGGATGATACGCCGCTGCCTCGGAGATGGTCGCGCGCTTCCCGCGTGCTTTGGATGAGAGCGAAGAACTTCTCCATCTTCTCTTCTTCGCTCTCTTCTTCTTCTTCTGCTACTGGTTCCGTATCAATCTTCCGCTTCTTTCTGTCTCCATCCATTCTCCTTTCTAGCTCTCGTTAGTTGGGAAGAGAGATTTCTATTGGAAGAGAGAGAGAGAGAGAGAGAGATTGAAGGTGAAGGGATGTGGGAGAAGAGTGGATAATATAGAGGGTGAGGAGATTTACCGCCGCCTCTTGTACCATACGAATTTCTGTCCAAATTGAATTAGTATGCTTCCAATATTGTATCATTTGAAATAAACGGCCATGCTAAGCTTTGATATTAAATATGCAAAACTTGATTTATCACTTGACTTAAATATGCACAAGTCGAAATTCGTAGGCAATTATTACCACCAGAAACTATATTTATACGTAGTAATGATCAACGGTTTAAAAAAATATATACGACATATTAAATCAATAATATGCGGAAATTTAGTTTAGCCAGCCGGACAATGGTTACTCACCATTCATGTACAAGGAAGCATGTTAGAAGCACGATTTGTGAGAACTTTATTTGCAAAATTGTATTTTATATAAGTCCGTCATAACAATGTCTTTTTTAGGTATAGTTCTAGTGTGCCACCTAGGATTGTATATTGCTAAAATGACCCTCTCTTCATTGCAAGAATAGGTTTATTGCTTTCTCCAAAAATAAAAAAAAATGACCGCCACCTAGATGCCACCTCAGCAAAAATTAGTAATTTACTTAATTGATGAGTTGAATACGACTTTGTTTGTTTTTTCCTCCTCCAATTTAATCCATAATTTAAATGCCAATTAATATTTTATTGGCATAAAAAATTAATGCCATTTATGATAGGAAACTGCTAGCATGACAGTCTGACAGTACTGTCAGTTATTTCTGACCACACGATCTCCCAATCAATAAGTGTTTTATGCAAAATAAGCAGTGATGATGTGTGAATCTATGATTGAGATTGTGACATCTCTGACAGTACTATCAGGAAAGCATTTTCCTTTATGATATATTCCTCTTTTATATTTTCCAAATTTATGAGTTCATATAGGAAATGCATCCACCATCTTTCAATCATCTGAGAACAAATAGAAGAATTTTTGTCATAGTGTCACTTAGGATTTTTGTGTAGAATATAACATCGTATGTAATTGTAACTTTAACGAGTTATCGAATTCAATTTAATGGCATTATTAGAAGATTGTGGACTTAAAATGCATTGTTCAATTTTATTTTTTTTTTTTATTTTTTGTAATTTGATGGCAATATCTTATTTAGTTTCTACAAATATGTTCTATATCATATATAAATTTTCAATGGTTATCACTTGCTAGTTTGATTTAGATTTTAGAATGCTAAAAAAATCATATGTTTGCTATTTTTCTCTCTTATTTGTTTGTTTTTCATTCTCAAATTGTTCTTTTCGAGTGTTTCGTGGTCCAATGAAGGCTACTAGCTAGAAAGTTACTATTGAGACATCCATCGTATCTCTGTTTATTACTTTCTTTATTTGACCTTTCACATATTCGTGCAAGAACAATGGTTTGTCCAAGTGAATAAATAATAATAAAATTGTACTATCATTTACATAATTTGTCAACATTTTTTCTCAAGTAATGTCTTTGATTATTTCTCAGGCGTGTTAATTTCACAGAACGTGCGGGTCTCCATATTGTTTTGTACTGCTGTCAAGATACATATACATAGTTGAATTCCTTATGTACACCATTAATAGACCAAATGCAATATCAATTCAATCCTAAATCTCTCTACAGAAAAAAAAAATCCCATGAAGAACTCCTACATGCATTAAAAAATTGACTTTGACCACATATTATTGAGATAAACCAAATCGCAACTTGAGAAAATCAAGATAAGTGTAAAAAAAAAAAAACCATGAATATCTCTTGTACTTCAAAGTAGAAATCATAGTCGAATACTCCAATCACCTATGGTCGCTCCGATTTTACAACGATCAAGTTCATTTTGTTAAATTGGATCAAATCCTCGCACAATATTCTTTTTTTTTTCATTTTACTAACTTGAAAAAAATTTCTGTATATAAATCATGCATTTTGATGAGCCAAAAATTACTTATTTAAGAAGAACTTCTCTACTTATATAGAATATAGAAAGACTTTGACCGCACATATGAGCAAGTCTTTTTCTACACGACTCTTTGGTGAAGTCTTTGGGTCGACATCGAAGGCGGTGGTGGTTGGGAGGAATAATAATGGGCGTCGTCACTGCCCATGACGTTCGGATTCTCCCTATTTAATATGACGACTGCAGTATGACATGAGACTGAGAATGCCTTTAGCCTCTTTCTGGCCCTTAAAAATTGTACTTTAATACTTAATTTGGCCACATAAGGTTTTTGATTAGTCTATTTCTCTGCAATTTATAAAATTATTTGCTCCCTTTTCGTACACGTGGAATGATGTGGAATGATATGTCGAATCGCTAACGATATCATTGGACGAAAACTTAATCGGGGAAAAAATTGAGTATCGATTGAAACCTGAAAGTTTTTTATGAGATGAAACGAAGTTCGGATCTGAAATTGTAATCCGATCTTCTTTTTTTTTTTTTTTTGAGTTAGACAACAAAGTTTGCGCCAAATACGGATCCCGACCTACTGTCGATTCTTACTTTAAGGCAATGAGACCTTTTTTTTTTTTTTTGTACTAAAGTTAAAGAGAAAGGGCTAAAGAGGTGGAAGAGATGCCCGACAATTGCAATTTTTCCTCTTTATGGCTGGCGTTTTGTTTATTGGGACCCTTCGTTGCTACACAACCATTTCAAAGATAAATTATGAGATCGCAAGTGACAATAAATAAATAATTTTAGGATTGGCTTTCTCCGTTTTTCTTCTTCTACTTTTTTTTCCCAAAAGAAAGATCATCATCAAGTAGTTTGTCCCGACCGATGATGTTGATTTTGTACTAGACCTCATATTGTGGGTCAACCTAACAACTTCAGGTCATTACCTCATCATGAATTTGCTGATTATTTGGTTACTAAAGTCCTCTGCATATGGTAATGATAAGGACTATATAGTTATTCAAATATATAAGATGACAAGGTGGAAACGATTTTGGTTTTGACATGGGGCCAAGTAGTGTTTAGAATTCGAGTTTGATTAGGCAAATCTTGATTAAGCAAGTGACTCAAGCTCAGCTCCTTGATTAAGACTCGAGCACAACTAATCGATATAGCTCGAGCTTTGAGCTCTTGATCTGTTCAAGTATCTCGTTAAGTCAAGCTAGCACCTAAGCTCGTTAATGCTCGACTCGATAGGCATGCCAGTTTAATCACCCTCTTGTCTATGTCTTAAAAATGTTATGCACTTGTAGAGTCAAAACATAAAAAATGGAGTCACATCTAAGTAAAAGCATTTGAGTTTATGAAGGCAAAACTTGTGATGGAGCTCGATGGCAACCTAATCATCAACAAGCCGAGTCAACTCGATTTGGAGTATCTCAATTTCTAATCGGGTCCAGCTCGAGTATAGTCTATCGTAACCCGACCGAGTTTCGACTCTGGAGCATGCGGATCAAGCTGAACTCAAGCTCGACATTAACTTTTTCGACTCAACTCGACTCGGCCTAGCTCGATTGACCCATGGGAACCCCACTGTCGTCTCGATTCAGCTTTACTTTCGATACCATCAGGGAGAATTATGAAAGCACGACCTCGAATTCCCTGGGAAACGAACTGGAAAGGAGAACCTGCTTCTGGACAGCCAAACAAAGAAGCCAATAAAACCAGCTCAAACTCACGTGGGTCATCAGGTGAAATTGAAATGCAACTGGAAAGATTTATAAGGAAATCGATCGCAATAGAGAAGCAGACACAGACGCCACCTCACGAGTCACTGCATACGGCAAAACATGCCCAACCAGCACCACCTCAATCAAGATTAGTTGCAAAGCAAAACCAAATCAAACCGCAGCAGGAGGTCCCCTTTCAAGTCCACCTCTTTTGGATTGGTTTAGGTAAAATATCGATAATCTTTAGGGTACGTTTGCTCGGACGAAAATCATTTTTGCAAAAAATTATTTTCGGACTTTTCGGTGTTTTGGATGACAGAAGGCTAGCTGATCTAGCAAAACCTTTTTGATGGATTGATAATAACAAGATCACTTTCCCTAAATCACCAAACAAATGAAAAATAATTGTTGTCCTTGAATATGATTTCCATGACAAATATTCGTTTTCCCCCAATCTCACATTGATGTTTTCGGTCTATGAAAAACATTTTCTGTAAATCGATTAGTTTCCCATCATCCAAATATCAAACATCGAAAAACAATTTCTCGAAATCAATTTTTCTTCGAACAAGCGGACCCTCAGCTTTGATAAGGTTTGAAGCTTCCTTCCAAAACCGATCGTTCACAGTCAGTGATGCTTGCCTTGGGCCACCCACAGAGGTGTCAAGTGCAGAATGGAAACAGATGGTTTTAACTTTCAAGCATCACCTAGAGCTCGCTGAAGACTCGAGAACAGCGGCGTGAAAGGACACATAAAACAGATCCCCCCCTTAGTCGGAGAAGAAGGCTTGGACTTCCTGTTTTCTTCCTCATGGTTGTGGTGGTGGTGTTGGTTGATCACCTCACTTAGGAAATGCAAGAATCAATCGGTATGTGCAGTTGCATCCACCACCAAGAAAAGTGGTGCCCACAAGGTGATCGGGGAATGATCGACCACAACAGCATGAAAAGATTCGTATAACCAGCCCCGCTTTCCGCCTAGTAGGAAAAGGCCTGGAGTTGTCGTCGTCGTATCGTTATTGCGGTCATTGACGACCGCAATGAACAATGTCGAGGTCGTCGTGTGGCACAGCATTTACTACCGAGAAGAATAGCGACATTACCTGTGAACCGCCATCCACCATCGCGCCTCAGCCATATAGTGTACATGATTTTCACATGCAACTTTCCATTCAGGCTCCGTTTGTTTCGCGAAAAATGCGATCCTTTCGGAAATTTTTTTTGAAAAGTTATTTCTAGAAAATGATGATATTTCTAGTGTTTGGCTAAACTCTGAAAAAGAGTCGAAAAATATTTTTTGTCGTTTGGTATGAAAAATTAGATTCCCTCGTGAACTCCTTTTAATAATTTTTCATTTTGCTGTTTTTTTAATTGGAATTTTTAATTATTTATTTTTATCTCTCTTTCTTTTTTAATTTTTTCTTTTTTTTTCTTTTCTCCTTTTTCTTCCTCCTTCCTCCAAGCCACTGCTCCTTCTTCCTTTGACCCCTTCTTCCTTTGACCGTCACTCTGTCCTCCCTCTGCCACCTTGCCGTGGCTACAATTCAACCTAGCAATCTCGGGCTAGTTAGATCCAAGCGAACTCCTGCCTCGCTAGCTTTGGCCAAGCTTGAAGCTCGCCGATTTGGTGAGCCTTGAGCTCGTTGGCCATGGCCAACCTCGAGCTCGCCTAAATCTGGCGAGCTTGTGGTTAACCAGCCTCAAGCGAGCTCGAGATCGTTGAACCTAGTCAGGGCCATCGCAAGGCGACCGGCAAAAGGAGGATGGAGCGGTGGCTGGAGGAATAAGGAGCGACGATCTAAGCCTCACTAGCCTCGGTCGAGCTCGAAGCTCGCCGATTTGGCAATCCCCAAGCTCGCTACCCAAGGCCGAGCTCAAGGTCACCTAGATCTAGCGAGCTTGCGGCTGGCTAGCCTCGGGCTAGCCCAAGATCGCCAGGCCTAGTCATGGCCATCCCAAGGCGTCTGGAGGAAGAAGACGGAGCAATGGCCGAAGGAAGAAGGAGCGGCAATCTGGAGGAAGGAGGGAGGAGGAAGGAGGTAGAAGGAGAAAAGAAAAAGGGAAAAAAGAAAAAAAGAAAAAAAAGAAAATCTAAAATATAAGATTTTCGAATTTTTACAAAATAAATAAATAATGAAAATAAAGTAAAAATAATAATTATAAATAAAGGAAGTATGAAAGAGATAAGGAATGAAAGATGAGGAAAATGATTTCTACTTCCCAAAAAAGAAATCATTTTCCTCACTTTTAGAAGGAAATTTTCTGTTGACCGAAAAATATTTTCCTTAACCATATATTTTCCGCCCTCTAAACATCAGAAATTGGGGAAAATACAACCCGGCTACTTCACTAACTGATTGTACTTGTAAGAGAAACATACAGCATGCACCACTGAAAGACCAACAAAATGTTTACTTACCTGAGTCAGAAGGCAACCCTTACTGCTTCCAGTGGAAAGATCTAAATACAGGAGAAAAAAGTACTTGCCATTCTTGAATCAGACAAAGTGGAATCCTCAATTTTCCCAGCAAACCATAATCTTGCATGATTTCTCTTGGCTTACACGACTCAAGTTGAGCAATTTAATGTCGTTCAGCGGCACATGACGACAACTTATTTAGAACTTATAAGTTGAGCAATTTAATGTCATTCAGTGGTATATATGTCGACAAAAACTTATATAAAACTTATGCTTGTCTAGCCCCGCCCCTCAGAAATAAGGAATATAGGCCACAAGTGACATCAGATCCAGGCAATGTGTTCAATGAGAGTAAGCGCCGACAAGAACTTACCTGACAATGGCAAGTTCGGACTTGGATTTAGATGCTGGATCTCAAAGTTCAAGCCAAGCTTGTTATGAGCTAAATTGTTAGTAAAATGATCTTGTTTGGAAAGGACTACTTAACCTCCGTTAATGGTTGACTCCGGTGATCGCATGTGAAGTATGTCCACATCCAGTTCTACTTATTAAATAGCCGTCATGCCAATTCAATGAGAGATAAGACCTGGTAACTAGAGCTGTATAAATGTAGGATGCCTCCATACATTCTCATCAGTATGAACGAACCCTGCATTATGCCATAAACTTCACATCAAGCAAAGGAGACCCAAACTTGTGCAACTCAAGTTTTATGAACATTCAATACCTAACGAGACTCCTCACTTACATTTGGAGTGAATAGAGGTGCGAAAGATTCGCACCAGGGATCAAGCTGATAAAGCTATTTTCACTATCCAGATTCAACAGGAGAAAAGCATACACACGATACTTCCTTATTTTAAAGACTGATGCATGCACAAGCTGCAGTCGGCTCGACATATGATACTTCCTTATTATTCATTATGGTTCTCGGGTTTTTTAGCAGTGGTTTAGATGGTTCATTGACCAGTAAGCAAACCACATGCAGAAAAGGAAACATAAGGAACTCACAAATCCACTGCACCAAAAGTGACGGACCGCTACATGCTCCAGGAGCAGTAGAAGACAATGATCAGGTGTTGCTACATCCTACATATAGACTTTTCAGCTCATGGCTGAACAAGAATAACTAACCACATCACGCACATTGAAGATGACACTCTGATTTCTTGCTACATCTATCCCCGAAGCTTCAGATGAAACAACATGCTTATCCCCAGTCAAGGAAAGGCAAAGGTGGATATCCACCCTCAGGTGGAGGCTTTAGGGATGGAGGGAGATTCCCCCAGGCTGTGGCCATGCCCGTGCTATCTGCCACCACCACATTACCTGGCGATGGAGAAATCCATAGAAATGAGCACCGAAAGAACATAAATGAAGAGCGCACTGAAATATCACGGTTTCGAAACAAAGAGAACTATATCGATTGCAGCTAATGGTGATGACCAGATTCGTGCATAATAATAGATGCACTTTTGGAACAATTCTAGCTAGTCAGAGATGCTCTCTTTCCCAGTAAAGTGGAGGCGTCATCAGTAGAAAGCTTTGAAAAGCATAGGCTTTATCACTTCTGTCTATGATGAAATTATTTCTGAGCCACAGATCTATCGGATTTCCGTTTACTGCTCCATCTATAATGCAAACAATTTCTACAAGCAATGCATTAACCGATATGCAAGTATGCTAAAATTCGAAATCAAATCAAACGCATCCAGATTCATTCTCTTTCTCTCACTGGCAATGATCAATACAACAATCCAAAACATGCGAGCCAGAACAATAAATTCTCATCGACACTACCTTGCGAAGAGGTGCCCCCAACTAGATGACTGGCCGGGACCACCGTTGACTGAGCATTATCTGCGACGCCAACCCGAACAAATTACAAACCATCAAGTAAGCAAAGAACACCCCACGGACGTTTAATGAGTTGAAACAGAAAAAAGAAAAAGATCCTTCAACAGCATAAAAGAGACAGGACAAAAACGAAAAAAATTTCAGAACCCACCACTTGCGGTTCGCCGAGGTGGAGTTGCAATGTTCTTGGGGTGAAAGTATTTACATGAATCCCCGTACTGACAAAAACCCTGGCGAAACCGACACTTAATAAGCAGAGCCCATGAATACATACATGTTCATTCATCAAACACATCGTGGACAACACCGATTCATAGTTACGACACAATCAGCTGAGCACAATTAACCGACGCGACGAGACGAATTGGCCCAGAAAAGGAGAAGAAAAAAAGGTGGGGGTGGAAACCGGAGCTACCGTATTGACGAAACGACTGCAGACTCCTCTGACGTAGCCCTCGGCGACGGCCCGGTTCGGTTCTGTAATCAATAGCGAAATGGGTCAACGATCATCGGGTTTGCAGCTGCGCAAAACACACGCACACACAAAAGCACGGATTGAGAGAGGGAGGAGGAGGAGGGAGGAGTTACCATGGAGGGAATCGAACCAGAGAGCTTTGGCGCGGAGGTGAGAGAGGCCCTGAAGATGGCGTTTGCGAGCGGAGGGGGTGTCTTGGAATTGCTTGTCGCAGTAGTCGCAGTAGTACTTCCCCAACGGCATCTTTCTCCCTTCTCTCCCTATTTGTTTTGATTCTTTTCTCCTTTTTCCCTTTATCTTTGCCCCGGCTTCTCGTGTTCAGAAAAAAAAAAAAAATTGCGAAGCAGAACCAAGCCCTCGCCGCTGGTTCTGCTTCTGCAGGTTTTTTTAAGCTTATTTTCTAAATTAATCTAAGTAAAAATTATACTAAAAATCGGATTTGGACCAAAATGACGTTGCCTTAGTCACGTCGTCGCCACTAAAGAGAGAAACTATTTAAAAAAAGCCACGTCAATATTTTTCAAATTGGACGAACGGAATGGCTCAATTGGATTAATTTGACAAGTTTTTTTACTTGATTACACTTTTTGAAAGTTTTAGGACTCAACGTCACTTTCGTGACAAATTTTAGGACTCAATTATATTTTCGTGACAAATTTTAAAACTTCTAGTGAATTTAGAATTATATTGGTGTTTGAATAGTACAATGCCGTGCTTTGAGAAGTTCACATCCATCTTAGTGTCGTAGAACAAACTAATAGACGGTCTAAACATTCAATTACAATAAAACCATTGACAAAAGCTCGGGATCACTTAGGCTGTATATGGTAACGCTTCAAAAACGCGTATGATAAAAAAGTGTTCCCAAAGTATTCCGGAAACATTTTTAACAAATAGAAACACTTTTGGAGCTGAAACAAGAAATAAAAAAAAAAAACTTACTTATGTGTTCCCAGAACACCTTTTAGAAACACATTTAGAACATTTTTTTGGAAACAATGGGGAACACTTTCTTGAAATTAATTAAAAATAAAAAATAATTTTTTTTCGAAAAATAAAAAAATAAAAAATATTAAAATTCGAAATAATAAAAAATAAAAAAAATCAAAGAAATTAATTTAAAAAATGATTAAAAATAAAAAAATATTTTTTTTTTCGAAATAATAAAAATGAAAAATCGAAAAATAAAAATAATTAAAAATAAAATAATTAACTTAAATTAGTTTAAAATAAATATTAATAAAATATTTTTTCAAAAATAAATATTTAAAAATTTAAAAATAATTAAAGAAAGAAATTTTAAAAAATAATTAAAATTCAAACCATCAAAAAAATATTCTAAATAATAAAAATTAATTAAGAAATCGAATCATTTACAAAGGGTATTTTTATTAAACGACATTTGCGTCAAGGCTATATCCAAATGCACTTTTCAATTACAGTTTACTATGCATTCAATTATGTAATCATATTTTTATCTACTTGAGAACATTTATGTATGACTCATAATTATAATTTTTTCTATCTATGGAAGACATATTTCATGTTCTCATTGCTCAATTCTAATTTGTCTTCTCTTTCATTTTTTTTTTATTGATTATCTCATCCATATTGAAAAAATTAGGAATAGAATTGAATGGAAAAATTAGGAACATAATTTTTTTTGCAGTTAACAAATGCATTTTTGTTCATTTTTTGTTCCGAGAACAGAAACTTTATACAATTATCAAATGCATTTCTATTCCTTTTTTGTTTCGAGAACAAAAACTTTATACAGTTATCAAACGCAATTCTGTTCCTAGAAATCGTTGCCAGAAACAGAAACACAAAAAAGTGTTTCTGTTCCAAAAGTTATTCCGAAAATAGAAACATTATCATACGCAGCCTTAGTCACATCATGCAACTTGTGCAAATGGCTCACGACGTTGTTATGACCATGGCTGCGGTGTTTGTGCTCTCTCTGCGGTGGCTGTGATGGTGGTGCTCCCGGTGCAGGGTTGGTGCAGCCGGAGTATGGCATCGCGGCAGGGCTCGTTTGCTCCTTTTTGTTTTTTTCCTGAACAGTTCCTCTCCCTTGCCATATTGATCTTTCTGTCGTTCGAATTTTTTTCTTATTTATTATGGTTGAATTTCAGGTTAGACTACGGGAACCTGAATTGTAGGACTACTTATTTTCTTATTATGTTCTTTTACGATATTGAAAATTTCCAGATCAATGGTCATATTAGCTTAAGCAAAGTGTGCCAATGACCGAAGGGATTTGATACCTAATTGTACAAATTAAGAGTTCAAAGAGCGAATCGCACGTTTGACACGAAATAAAGGACCAAAAGATATATCATCCATCTATTTGTGGAGATCATTGGAGCCAACTAAAGTTTGCCGCTTTGATATTCAACCCAATCCAAAACGAGACTAAATTACCAAATTTCAGATGATTTTATTTTGCAAAAGGTAAATGATCTGAAAAGTATTTTACTAAAATTAATTACTGCTTAAAAATTTGCGAACGTAATTTCACTATTCTTGAAAATATTTAAACATAGATAGTTATTAATAGTGAAAACATTCGTCATTAACTAATTATTTCACGCGATACAAACTATCATTAAAAAAAAAATTCAAATTATTCTTTTTTTCACCAAATAACGGACCCTTAAATTAAGAAGGCAAAGTGTGGAATGTAAAACATCAGTAGCACAACAGGTAAATCTCACGCATTCACTGTCGTTCAAGATTACAAATAGCCCCATAGGCCATGGACTCGTAGCTGATTGTTAAATAGACACAGGGCGATGCACAGAACAGATACATTTAAGACAATAAATCAAAGTGGGGACGAGGGAACCATCGTGACTGATATTTATAGAAACAACACTAGCTGGTTTTTGTTGCATTCTTAACACCGTTGGAGCATTACAACCCGAGAAAAGGACACTGCTTCCTCGCATGTTCCGGGACCAATTTCAACAGGATCTCCACTGGGACACCCTTCAATTCTGATTATAGAGAAGAGACAGCGAGGACAAGATCGGTGAACTGTCCAAAATGATTGTATCAAAATATGATATAGTGAACGAAGATTGAGTGTGTACCGTGAGCCTTAAAATTGAAAAGTGGTGGCAGGAACCGTCCGTTCGGCAGCCGAGAGTTGGGATCGCGTAGCTCATTGAAGAAGGGATGCGTCAAAGCATCAAGCTGCAAAATGGATGTAGGGAGCCATTGGTTCGAATCTAGTCCAGAGTTTTTACGTGCAAGTCACAACGATGCCCAGAAAACTATTGACCACACTCCAGTCTCTCCTAGCCACTACTTTATACGCACTCGTCAACCAAATGAAATGAACACTAAAATGGCTAATCATGCAGTTATATATAGCCACAAGTGACAAGATATAGCCTAAGTGAACTGAACAGGAGAGGAAAAACTAAATCCCGAAGCTATAAAAACCCAACAAAATGTTACCGCAACTAAAATTCCAAGGGAGTCGTTTGTGTGTTTATCAATAAGATAATTCGCTATCTCTTGAATGTTGATCTCCCTCAAAGAACGAACAATATGGCCAAGAGAAACCATGAAGCAAGATAGAACATAGACATTGCATTACAATTGTAGCTACCGAAGGCCACATATCTCCTGGTAATTCCAGATTAAAAAAAAATGATAGTTGAAAACATACAGAAACAGCTGCAGATATAGGTATTTTAAGGAAGTGCCTAACAAAATATTTAAAAAAAAAAAAAGGCAGTGCCTTAACGACAACCCTGATGGATGGTTTTGCTGGAATAGGCCATAATTGGATCATACTTTAATAAATGCCGTGATAAGTAGTGACATTGATTCACAAGAGCATTGGGAAACTATTGAACCAGCAGAAGCTAGTTTGAGGGAAGGAAAACTACATGAGATGCAGAATTGAAGTAATCACACTCTCAGTTGAGTTTAAGACATGACTTGGAGCTATCAATGCAGCTCCCAGTCGAGCTTCTGCTAATTCATGTGTATTTTCCCTGACATTTGTGAGTCACACAACCAGAAGAAGAAAATGAATCCAATAACGCAAAATCCCACTTCTTATACAATACTACTCAAGGGAAAGACTAATGGTAAATCATATATGAAATGAGGTAATTATTTGAATGCAAAAGTAGAAGGCACAGAACAACATCAAGCAAAGCACTAAATTAAAGAGCAGATTCATCAGTAACCAAATAGAAACACTCACAGCTGTGCATCGCAGATTGGGAGAATATTGCAGCAATCTTGAAACTAAATCAACAGCTTCAGGGGGCATTCGCTTGTGGAATATCTGATAGGAAAAGGAAAGGAAAATAAGTGACGAGGGAACTAGCCGCTACTCTTGACATCCAACACCTATGCATGTGCAAAGAGCATACAACCCGTCTATTCTATCCAAGTACCTTGTGCCACGGGTGCGCTTTTATCTGAGGGAATTTAAACTCTGTGTAATTGGGGTTCATGCATTTAATTTCCTCCCTGGTTGGAGTGCCAAAATCTGCAAAACAAACCAGTTAATCAGAAGTGCACAGAAGGCCGGCAAAAGAAAATGGACAATGTGTTTAACACGAGAATTTTCTATGATGAAATGAACCAACAGAACCTAAATCCTTAAAGACTGACTACAACTAATTAAATACTACACTTACTTTGATAATCTCCACCAGCTGGTCAACTCCACTCTCACCAGGAAGAGAGGCTGAAATAAAAAGATTATGTATTTCAGATTCCAATACACTTAAAAATATGACCATGCTGAGGCTTCTCTAGAGCATGCCATGCAATTGTAGTTATTGGGCCTTACCAACTACCCTTACTTACATAAGAGTTCTCTCAGGTCAGCAATTCCTCTCTTACAAAAGGTGGGTCTGTTCCCCTTTTTCCAACATAGTTCCTGTACCGTTTAATATATTTGATATAATAGGAAATTTACCTTTTATTCATTTTATTGATTAATTTAAAAAGTCTATGTAAAAATACGAATACAACTGAATCTTGAATTTGATTATATTTATCATTCGTTTAATTTATGCATAGTAATGTTTTCTTCAAATGTTAAATTTAAGTATTATGCAATTGATGATTGGATATTTACCAAAATTAAAAAGGAATCACCACGTTATAGTGTATTTGTTTCTATTGAAATTAAAACTCCTCTAGATACTCTTTTAACAAAAAAGAATGATCACGAAAAATGAATCTTTACTTTATGAAACATAACTAATTACATAATTAACAAATAGCAAATGATGATACTCATGCTCTCTCTTTAGAAAGTCACTACATAATAGACCAGTATTTCACGCATTCCCTCAATAACAAATATTAGAGTAGGGGTAGATTTTACCGGGTTCTCATTGATAACAAACTCAATTGTCAAACCATACTAAAAACTTAACTGTTATGATTTTCGATATGTCAAAAACTACATGAAAGATAATTTTTCCAGCGACAATGCGAGGGTCCAAGCTAGTTTTCCATAAAAGCAAGAATTCCAAGTGAACAAGTAAAATAGCATACCTGTCCGAGCAGCAGCTCTGCCAGCACACAGCCAGCAGACCAGATGTCAATAGCCGTAGTATATTCAGTTGCACCAAATATCAGTTCAGGTGCCCTATAATATCTTGAGCAGATGTAAGATATATTTGGCTCCCCTTTTACCTGTCAGTCACCCCAATAAATTTAAGACTCCAAGTCAAAGACATCATTAAACAAACTTAGTGAGCACGTTGACCTACCAACACTTTTGCACTTCCAAAATCACATAATTTGACTTGGTGTGTATGAGGATTTACCTGCACAACAAGTAGAAAGATAAGTTATCTTTCTGAAAATGAACATTCTATCCTTAGTGAAGCATAAGTATACTGCAAGAGAACAATCTTCTATCTTTTAACCTAACTAGCTGTGAAGAAGGAATGCAAAACTAGGTCCAGCATTGAAATATTATATTATAGCAATCTTAACGGGAATAGAAATACAAGCAATTCTTCATTGCATCAGAAGAAAATGTCGTCATTGAAACATTTCAGCAAGGAAACAATACAATAGAGATATTTGGGGAGTAGCTGCAACAAAAAAGCAAGAAAAATGGATATCATATGCAATTTTTAGGTCATTGTTTTAGGAAATAACTAGAATATAGTCCATCCATGCAATATTTTTCACGTTTCATTAATATGCACTATTACAAGTATTTTCAGAAAGAAAACAAGGACATGACGAGACAAAACAGTATTCTATCTAGAACACACAACCAGCCAAATGCAATTTTGCATGGCTTTTGTGCTCAAAGCCTGTTCACAAACCCATTCCTCTAAACATATATTAAGGAATACTTAGAAATCCACTAACATTGCCCAAAATGACAAATTTCAACCGCACTCTCTCTATGCCAGCAAATTTTCTTCGAATTATATCCCTCAGAGGAGTACAAGTATTCAAAGAGAAGAAAATCACAGTGCACAATGCAAAGAGCTTCTCTTGATAGCTACGAGCTTACCAAGAGATTTTGAGGTTTAATGTCCCGGTGGCAAACTCCTATGCATCGATGAATGTAAGACAAGGCTCTGAATATCTGCCAGCAAAAATTTCAAGTGATCTTAATTCAGGAATTGCACAATCAGAAAGGAATAACATAACCCCAGTATGCAACACTTTAATAAAGGAGATAAAGGAGTGAAATTATAAAATGGAAGGAAAATACTCCTAGGGATTTATTAAAAATAATAATAATAACTAAGAGAAGAAATTAGGTTTAATACCTGATATGTGTAAAGTTTCACATATATTGTGGGCATCCTTTGGTTTAACTTGTTATAGTGCTTAATGACACGATGAACAGTCTCTGGCACGTACTCAAGTACCAAATTAAGATAAAGTTCATCCTTTTCAGTCTCCGAGAAAAAGCAATGCTTCAATGAGACAACATTCGGGTGGTCAAGAAGACGCATCGTTTGCAACTCCCTATTCTTGTACCTCTTGTCTTGAAGGACCTTCTTTATAGCCACAGTTTCACCAGTCTCCAAGCACTTAGCCTGGATGAAATGGGAAAAGAGAAACTAGTTAGCATAAGAGAAAATCAGAACTGCTTCAACCAATACATGCATTTCACGACACTGTCAAAGAAGAATACAAACCTGAAAAACAACCCAAATGACCCTTGTCCAACCACACGCTCAGCCATGTAACTTATCGTCTGAGTTCAGAGAGAAACTAGTTAGCATAAGTAAGAGCTAAGATGATATTACAATATTAAAGGACGGTCTTGTGCAGCAACTCAACCACATGCTTCCTCATAAATGAAGATTTACAAAAAGTCTCTGACGGATGCTGATAAGACAAAATGCTGATAGAATCTGTTATACATCACATTTAGCACGGTAGTTGCAGGAACATAGAAAAACAGTAGGTTTTATGGTCGTTCTTTAGAATGTGACACAAGTTCCCCTCTAACAATCAGTCCGTGAATCTTCGCAAGAAGACAAGAAGGGACACTGATCACAGGAAGCACGACAATGACAAAATTTTTAGTGTTTGATGATAAAGAGTATGGAAATTAGTTTCTATGTTCTATTGGCAATTCATCAACCATTCCAACTGCCAAACAACAAGCACGCAAAAAAGAGAAGGAAGAAGATAGAGGTGAGTGGACGAAGGGTGAAGATACTATGAAGTATTGGAAAAATTCCAAATACTCACCTGCTTTGGCTGACCATTTCTGCCACCAATAGTTGTCACAATGATGTGACCTGCCTCTGTGCCATTACCATCAACTACTGTCGTTTCCATTTCCTGATCAAAAGTAAGGATGAGCTGCTGAATATTTG
Source organism: Psidium friedrichsthalianum (assembly GCA_019149425.1). Lineage (NCBI taxonomy): Eukaryota > Viridiplantae > Streptophyta > Magnoliopsida > Myrtales > Myrtaceae > Psidium > Psidium friedrichsthalianum. The sequence continues at coordinate 36,215 of JAGVVM010000754.1, read as the reverse complement.
AATGTTCATACTCACAGACACACAAAAAGGAAAAGAATTAATGCTCTAGTTCTCAGAATAAGCGTGAAACAACAAGCTGGGAAAACGGAGAAGTCTTGAATAGTTCCATTACTTACCTTGTCATCCCTAAGTTTCATTTCATTCATCTCTTCAGGCAACCTATCAACAGCGGCACTGTGACCACTCGGTTCCCTGAGACTATGAGGTGCGATGCCCACTGAAGCCATCAGATGCACGGGCATCTACACCTAAGCTCACAGCTTCTCCAAGTTGACAAGGTCAATCATTTAACTGCGAAATCAAATCACACTCAAAGGCAGTACTTGATATACACAAACAGAATACATAAACAGAATCCTCATCTACAGCCGATTACAGCACGAGAATCAGAAGGCCCACAAGACAAATGTTTCCGTCTCCTATCTCCTAGTAATCTCGACAAACGTCTTCTTCCACACCCAGTAAGTAGCACCTCCACAAACAGCTGACAACGGCTCTAATCTTAATGCTATGCATCTTTAAGGCAAAACATATGTGACTCAAAAAGGACAGCAGAGCCAAGCTAAATGCATCCCATCATTAAAGAGGCAGAACCCAATCTGCTGCCTGCTACAAAACCACAATTCAAGTAAACAACAAAACGATACTCATAATTCTCAGGGACAACAGCATAACAAGCAACACCACATCCAGGGACTTTCCCTTCATTTTCTGTGTGAGTAGGAGAAATAGATCTTCTAAAGCCATCTATGCCTCTAAATATCCACAACAAAATGAAATAGAAAGATATAAACGGGAAAGTCTGAGGCATATGTGAATCTAAAGAGTTCTTTTTTTACACACAATTAGGCAGGAAAAGAACATTCCTCAACAATCGACTTCTCGAAAACAGCAATGAACCCAAGGAGAAAATCGAGCGAAAAATACATGCAGCAAAAAAAAAATACCTATCAAAACCCTATTCCCAAAAAAAGAAAAACAATCAAACATTGCAAAAAGCGAGATCGAGGAATTAGTAAATCTAAACGTAAAAAAAAAATCTTTACCAAAAAAAACGTAAAAAAAAATAGCACTGGACGCAAAAAACGCATAAACAGAAAATCATCCGGGGACAGAGAAAAACAGAAAAACCAATTGCAAAAAAAAAAAAAAAAACACGAATACGCAAACGTATACATCGAATCGCCAGAAATGACCAAAGCAGCCACGTAGACCCGCCTAAAACGGCCGCCACCGACGGATCCGACGAGAAGAAAACCCTAACATCTATGAATCCAACCCCCGAAAACCACGGAAATAAACGGAGCCAAAAGATCACCGCAACGACTGACAAACAAAAACCGACACCCATCCGGCGAATCTGGACCGAGAAAGCTTACCGATCGCACGAGGAACCCGTGCCGGCGACAAATCGATCGCTCGACGGCGCGTCGACGGAGCAGTAGGAGGTCGCCCGATGCGTAAAGAGAGAGAAAGAGGAGAGAGAGGAGAGAGAGAAGGGAACGGGTGGTGGTGTGGTGATGACAGTGGCTTTGTTTCCAGGCGTTTGCTGTCTCTATCAGGTTTGGTTTATTGGTCATTTTATTTTATTTTTCTGTTCCTTTTTTATTATATATTTTTTTTTGGAAGGGTGTTTGACGTGCTATGATGCGCTGGTGGCAGTCAAAGCAAGATAAGAGGGGAAGCCCAGCCCCGCTCCAAGATCAATCATTAATTACTAATTTCCATTTTCAATTTTTTTGTTGGTCTGGAAATTTCCATTTTCATTTTCATTTTCATTTTCATTTTCATTTTTGGAAGGCCAATAATTGTAATTGACTAATATGAGGATGAATATATTGTATGGGCATGCATAATAGATACTTTCAATATACCGTATATTTATCCAACCCGATCGATTAACAAGTTTCGACTGCCGTAGATTTCCTCACATTCTTCGAACTTAAGGATGATCTGGATGAAACTTTTTGCGCTGATGAGCTCCCTTTTTTATATTAATTACATGGATAAAAGGACTTTCCATCCTATCAGCTCATGGTTATAAGATGTAGCGAATTTTCTCATATTGTACATAATAATAATGATGACCCGAATGTCAGGATTGATTTGGAACGAATGAACATATCCTGATCATTTCGATTACAAAAAAAGGGGAAAGTACCATTAAAAAAAATTATGCAAGGCCCATTGTGATACAATTATTATTAAAATCTCTAAACTTGTACCCGCATGATAAAAATACCCTTTGTCTCAACGTCATAGTGGATATAGTTTTGATTTTTTTTTTATGGTATTAACTCGGTGTTTACCACACATGTATTTTAACCCTGGGTTAATACCACGAAAATTTTTAAATTATATATATGTGGCAAATTTACCTTAAAAAAATCCAAACTGATATACATGTGATAAATTTATTTTTTATTAGTTTTTTTATTATCTAATTATCAAATTACTGGGTTAGATGACACATGACAGTTGATGGGTGTACTAGTTTGGGGTTTTTACCTTCTATTTGTTACAGACATATTAGTTTGAGATTTTATGTGTTATTAACCTAATTTAATCAAGGATAAATTTGTCACATGTGTACCAATTTGATATTTCGTAATTTAAAAAATTAGTCTATGATAAATTTATTATAGATGTACCAGTTTAATATTTTCTATGATAAAAAAATAATTTATGATAAATTTATCATAGGTATATCAATTTGGGATTTTTTGTGATAAAAAATCATTTGAGGTAAATTCATCATAAATGTATATAAGTTTATGATTTTTCGTGATATTAACTATTTAAAGTTTAGTTATTATTATTATTTTTTTTTTTTGCTGGACAACTTTAGTTAATTGGGATGGGGCTTTTAAAAGAAGTAGGAAAAGGAAAATGTTTTTGGTAAGAGTTCCTTTGGCTTTCCTCTTTTGACCGTTCAAACTTACTTTATTTGTTTCTTTTTACCACACAAAATAGTGGCGCAGGAGGCAATGAGGGAGCGACACGTGGAATGAAAAGAGTGGAGATAATTAATTATTGGCTTTTTTTTTTTCCGTTTTACTTTTTAAGTCCTTACTGGTAGGTAGATGCTTATCTCTTTGAATTATGGGCCAAATGGCTCATACATCGAAAAGTCCAATTATCAATTATCCTCTACTGAAATTCAACTGGGGCAAGTTACCGTTGTAAATCCTGATTTTGATGCTTTGTTATTAAACCATTCTCAAGATGAACAATAGAGAAAAAAAAAAAAGTAAGAAAATCGATATACACATATGTACATACATATGTGTGTATGCACATGCCGGAAAATTTCAAATAAGAGCTTGAATCGTTTTTATTTCTCATATAAGAACCTGATCGATGACATTTTGGTCATTTTTTTCCTTTGTTCAAGCAAGGTCGGCCCTTGCTAGATCTAGACGAGAGTCATCAATGGCCGGGCGGCCCTCGAAGAAGAAATAAAGGAAAAGAAAAAGAAATGAAAAAAGAAAAAGAAATCAACAAATGAAATGACAAAAATACCCATGATCAGGCCATTTTTTGAAATAAAAAGGGCGCTTAATGCCTTTATTCTAAACAAGATTTACTTAAAGTATTTATTTGAAATTTTCTCCATATAAATATATTGGTGTGTATATATAATTTGCTTTTTCACATCGACTGCACTCGATTCTGTGAAAATTAACGAGATGAGTATCTTTGTTTTTTCTAACAAAATATCGAAACAAGAAATGTTCGAAATATAGTGATTTCTGGTGGTATATAATTCTATTATATCCATGAAACTAACTTTGTTTTGACTGCGCCAATTATAATGTGCAATGGGGTCCTATTCAATATTCTGCTCGAAAGTTTGATGGGAAAACAATTATTTGCATCCTCAACGAACTGATTTTTGCCAAAATGGGAATAAATCAGTGTATATTTTATATAAAATTATTTATAAGTTGGTAAATTTTTTTACTAATGAAAAGTATCTAATGTGATTATCCTAATTAATCATGCAAAGAGCTGTACGATTTAGAAAATACCGACATGGACAGGAAAAAATTGGTTGGTCTACATGACGCCCACTAATCTCACAAAAATAAGTAAATTTTATGTGGGAAAAAAATTGAGGAAAACAGGCGAATAACATCCTCACGTGTTCGTAGTCATGCATGTTCTGAATAATTGCTCTGATGTATCATGAGATTTTTCAAAATGCAGATTATGACAATAAATCTGTAATTTTGCATGAAGCTAAGTAGCCGTTTTAAAGTTGACAAATTGCTTATCAAGAAATAGTCAACACATTCAACCAAAAAAGAAAAGAGAAACAGTCAACACGCAATTCTAGGGATTACATAGACTGTGGCATTGATGATCCCGATTTGAAATAACATCGCATGAATGACTCGTCTCAAATTTGATTTTACTTAAAATGTCGCAAGACACAATTCTCGAGATATTTTCATTTACATGTTACGACATGCTGATCGAGCGTTGTATTGAAAAATAGACCTAATGACAATATTGCGATGGGGCAGGCTAGGACGGGTCAGATAGGCAAGCACATCTTATGTCTTACCAGTCAAAAATACATTTCTATTATGGGAGTTAGGACACGAATTCTTTTCCGGCTATGCTTCCTAGCTCTCATTAAAATCGCAACTGCTTCTAACCACTACCTAACCAAAGCCCTGTTCCATCACAAGCTCACAGCTCATGGACCACCTAATTTGGTACCCCTCTTCACATGCGACATTTTCCTTTTTCTTCCTTTCTCCAATTTCATGGATAAAATACAACATAATTTCCCCGCTAAGTTCATGATAAGAATGTCCAATTGATATCACAAGTCAGATAAAACGCAAGACAAAACTCGGCCAAGCGGCCTAACAACGGGGAAAACTCTTATGTAGACTCGGGTTCATGGACAAAATGCAATCACAAACGTTGAATTTTGCGAAACTCGAGTGATGTAGATATAACTTGCGCGATCAATGGCTATAATCGACCTGAATTACGTAGACCCAAGTCTCGATGAGATGTAATTGCAAAGAGATTTCACACTAATTGATGTGAAAGTTGGAGCATCTATTGGGTGTCTTCACCTACCAAGAATAGAAAAGAAAAGAAAGGCAAACGGATCTTCTTGCGGTGGACTAAAAATAATTGCTGATCACATGGGCATATCTCGTGATGCCTTTGTCGCAGCAAGAGGACCAGGAAATAATTGCAGCACAAAAAGAAGAAAAGCTTTGCCCTGTTGCTCGGTCAGACGAGGGTTCTCTTCTCATTCGTCCAAAACCCATCAAAACGCGGGAAACCGTAAGGACAAAAGAGACGATTTCCAGAGGCAAACATCCAGATGGAGGCCTTAGGACCCTCGTAAGATGTCACATGAGCATTGTTCTGTTTGGATCTTGAAAATAGGAAAGACAAGGTTTTTGGACGTTAGCTCCTGGAAATGGGTGAAAACACCAGGACCCCCAAGTTTCAAATTAAGCTGCTTTGAAGAATTCCTCAATCTGTTCAGCCTGCATTGGTTGTAAGATCACATGACCACAACCAGGCAAAAGAACGACTGACATCAAATCCTACGCGTTTCTTTGAAGCAGTCATTGAATTCAGATATTAGCTTTGATCTCGAAGGATTTTGACAGTTCACGGAATAAAGCAAATCAGCGTAATGGGAAAGGGTGGCGACTGTGGAGGCTCGACACATGCGGAGGAGGGGAAGAGAGAGAGAGAGTCGCCATTGAAACCTGTGATTCCACCCACATGATCCGACGGCCAAGTGCGGCAAAAATGGTTTAGAAGAGAATAATCCAGTTGCTTGCAGAATCAGTAGAAGTTTAAAAGCATGTACAAGTTCAAAGAATGCAATTTAGACACTCCCGTGTGATATCCACAAGTACCTTCTAAGTTCCTACAAAAGTTAATGGAGTCTCCGGTTTTCATACTTCCACATCCGAGTTAACTGCTTTCAGCATAAGTAAGATCACGTTCCGCAAGAAAAAATAAGGTTGCACATCACAATTGCAGTTGACCAGTTCTGCAACACTAAGCTCCACACTGTGCCGAGAACTGAGGCGCTCTGCCGAGAGGTACTAAAAGATCCTTCATGATCTCGTACTCTTCCACACTCATTCGGGAGCCCTGCAGCACCTGTTACACAAGATATACAAGGTTAAACCGTCCATGTTCTAAGGAAAATCCCTAGTTCAAAAGCTAAATGGTAGTCCATGTCAAAGGACCCAAGAAAGCGGAACATTCAGGAAACTATCGGTGCCTTTTCCCCATCCCACCCAAGAAGTTGCCTTACCTTACTTCTCCAGGGAATTTAAGTAATATGACATAGGAGGCTAAATCTGGTTTGTAAGGACTAGAGAAATACAGTTGCAAGGTACTGGAAAAATATAGTTGCGAGAACAAGTGCATTGTAGTCGCCCCTTAGAACAGCCATAACAGGAATAACTCTATATATGTGGGTATATATAAGGAAGATGTCACCAGGATTACATGATGCTCCCGTAAACAAAATCACTAGATGGAACCATGATGTCTAACTCACCTTCGGCAGCGAGGGATGCCTATTAGTCATGTGTGCAGTCAGCACAGGAACTCGACAAACGGAGAGAGCATCAATAAAGAGAAGAACAATCACTTGCCACTGCTTTGTGCGCAACGCAGGAATAGCATCCACAAATGACATTGTATCCAACAAACGACCCTGTTTGATCAACCAAAATCAACTCTTCATGAAAAAAGATCTACATGATCAGCACCCAAATAAAATAGGCTTCTTAGATAGCTGAGAAAGCAAATCTAAACTTAGATAGCTAAGCAACAAAACTCAAAAAGAAATTCCCCAGGATTTTTGACAAAGATTAGCAACCTACAATTTCTCTCATAACCAATTTTGTTCTCTATACAGATAAAAATATAACAAAGGCCGAATATAAAGTCTTCATTCTTCGAACAGGCTGCAGAGTTGGAAAGGTGTAACCATTTTTGCTGTTGTCACTTGTCAAATTAATTTTCGCCAGCATTTTTATCTCTCATGAGTACTTTTCCTGATAATAACTTGTCGTGTGTAAAACCTGATGAAAAAATACTGTACATCTACAGGGACTTGTTGCAAAGAATTTGGTAACTGGAAATATCTATTTGAATCACTTTTACTTTTAGGTAACTATCATTTTGTGTTATGGTCAGAAGATTAAAATATATGCGCTCATGTATAGTCAATGCAACATTCGGAACTGCCAATCAAACAGCTTAACTAGTACTATCTAGACTAAAGATGTTATCAAACAGCAAATTTCAGTTTGCATTTTCAACAATGGGGCATCTAGCACTCAATTTCTAGCTCTAAAGTTATTAGTTCAAAATTTTCAGCTCCATTAGAGCGGACTTATTGAGAAGATTTGATCAAACTACAAGACAGCAAAAATAAAACTTTATGCCTAATCATACAGCAGAATTGATGATACTGAAAATGACACATAAACAAATGAGAAACACACCGAGAATACAAGGGGTCCTCAAATGTCACGATCGATTCATATTTCTAAGTGATTAACGAACTTTTTTGCATCAATAGTCGCCATAAGAAACACGATGACTCAGAAAAAGAGAGAGATGAAGATAGATCCATATATTATACCAATCCTTGCTCAAGGGTGGATACTGGTGTTGGCAGCCTGAGATCAGAAACCACTCCAGGTAAAGCTCGAGAAAGACAACCAGCGAGAGTTTGCTTAATTTCAGTAGAGCGGCCATCGGGCAGTACAACTTTTAGCGGGTACTCTCTGCCATTAACTGACATATATTCTTCATGAAAGCTTTCATCTTTCCCATATATATAAGCCAAAGTAGATGATGTTATCCATGCAAAAAGGGCACCCCACAGGGTTGCGAAAGGAGACAACTGAAGATTTCAAAAACACTTTAAAGTGAATGATGAGGCTAACAAGGTAACTGGAAATTGTAGACAAGTCAAATTTACAACACTTACAGTCAAACTAAATCCATCTGGTGGGGCATCATAATATGAGTCATCAGCATCAAATAAATCAGCGGTCGGAATCCCAGGGTTTACGGGGACTGGGTCTACTTCCAGTGGATCACTGTCATCCACAGATTCTTTTCCATCCACATCATGTGGATGTGGCAATAAAATCAATCCAGCTTCAAACACCAAATGGAGAATGGATCATCAGGAAAAGAAAGCATACCAGAACAATCTCAGTCACATGAAACCCCTAAGAGTGAGCAGGCTTAGCCCAAACCTAATACAACTAATCCCTGCAAACTTGAAGATCCAAACCTAAGAATATAAGCCCAATGTCCCTTATTTCACCAATCAACTCAACAAGCAATCAAGGCACCAGACAACATGGAGCCATATTTTGCTCATACCTAACCAGAAAACAGATCTTCATAACCAGCAACAAATCATTCATTTCTAACAAATTCTCGAGCAGGAAACTACAGCCAGCAACTTCTCAACATTAACATAAGTCTGCAAAATCATACTACTTAGGAGGTACAAATGGTTTAATTCCCCAATCGTGGTTGCATGCCCTCTCCCAACAGGATAAACTTCCTTTCTTCCAACAATTTAGGCATGTTAACTCTTACATCAAACAAACCATGATGAAGAACTCTCCCAACATATGGCCGCATTCCAGCAAATTATAATAAATTCATAGCAAAGGACTTTTCCCTCACATGATACAATGCCCACTTTAATTTCTGATCCCAACCAGCCACAGGTCATCAATCATTGCTTAATAAAAGCAGCATAGTCCATAGATTTATTGAGAAAAAACAACCAAAGATAGATGATACCTTGATTCAGATTTATTTTAGCATAAAACACAAGCGGTCAACCATCTTCCATTTTTAGTTATGTCAAAGTTCGCAGTATGATCATGCCAAATAATGTTAAAATGGATCTTCCATACAGAAGAGAAGATACCAACCAGAATCAAAGACATCAGATTCTCCAGATGCAGCAGCCTCCGCAGCCCGACTCAAGGCCATTGCACAGGCTTCGGCTGATGAAAAGCGCAGCAGATTTTCGTCATCTTGCGCATTTTCAATGCCAGATGTTAGAGGAGGTTCTATTTTGTCTACCATTTCTCCAATCTCGCAAAGATTTCCCCCAGTGGCTGCACTAACTTTCTCATCAGCCCATGTAACGGAACGATTAACTTTCTTTGAGCCTGCAGACTTAAGCGAGGGCTTCAGCTTGGTTTCAGTTGATCTTCCATCTGATATACCATCATGAACTGCTCCTTCTGCTCCTGTAACACGACTTACGGATCCACTTTGACAGACTTCTGAAGGGGAAGGAACTTTTTGAGAACTGTATTCATCTTCTGTGATGTCGTAGCTCTTCCCTTTCAATTCACTTTGGTTATCTTGGAAGTTCTCGGCTTTGCAGATGAAGTCTCAATTACAGTACGACAACTCTGTGTATCATTGCCATGTACTTTTTTCCCTTTTGATTCTTTCATTGTTGTGGCAGTAACTTCCTCTGCTGAATTCACAGGCAACTTTGAAATGCTATATTCATCTTGAGTGATTATAGTACTTGTGAAGTCCATGTCATTAATTATTAGCTCTTTTTTACTTGGCTTAGAGTTTCTGCATTTGGACCCTGCAAAAGCAATTCAAGGACACTTTTAAAGCATGAAGAGGGTCCGACCAACACTGTACGAAACCCGCTCGCCACAGCCACTATAATTAACTTCTCTAGAGAAGCCAAACTACTAGTGCTCCAATGATGCAGAATTGGACGCACTCAAAAACCTCAAAACCCTTCTCTCTTGCCATTTCATCTAGCAAACACACAAAATTGAGACCTCTCATCAACACTCGACAATTAAAAGTGCTATAACATGCCATAGCCAGTCAATCATCGACAAACCAAGGAATCACCAAACAGTTTACCTTCTCTACTTTCCTTCTTTGCACGCGAAGGCGCTTCAGTGGCCTTATCATCTCTTCTCCGAGGAACATAACCTTCAATCGCATTCGAAGGACAATCCACTCTTCCAAGTTCACTTCCCCTGCCCTAATCTCTTCATTCTCTTTTATCTTCAACCCAGACATCCCCAATTCCCCGACTCTGTCCACCCTCTCCACCTCATCGGATGCCAAACCCTTATCCCCAAATAGCCTCAAAACCTCCTCCATCTTCAGAACGTCCAAAACCGCGCACCTCTCCGGTTGCAAGCTCCCAGCGAATGCCCGGCTATTGACGACGCAGCCCGACGAGCAATACATGTACGTCTCGTGCAAATCATACACCTTGTGCTCCTTCAGCGAAATCCTGTACCGCCCCTTCCGCGGGCGGTCCGAGGGCAAGGGGTTCGGGCAAAGCGGGTAGCCGCAGAGGTTGGCGATCGACCTCTCCACGACCACGTCCTCGTAGTCGCGGCGCGACACGATCGAACCGGCGGCGAGGAGCTGGGCCTCGCTCTCGATGCCCTCGAGGAGGAAGTGCTGCAGCCTGTAGACCGCGTCTTGGACGGAGGCGGGTTGCTCTCGGAGTTCCACCATCGTTTTGGGGGGCGGACGCAGTTTCGATTCGGAGATCAAATCTGCGGCGAGCCTCGCGAGCGATTCGAGCGGTTCACGAGGCAAGAGCAGGATGGAGACGATGAAGGAAGAGGGGAGCGACAGAGGTTTTCCCAGTCGCGAAGAACTTGACAGCTGAGGCGGTTAAAGAGGCGATTCGGCGGCTTCGAGGTTTTTAAAGGAGATATTTTGGCGTTTTTAAGGATAAAAGGCCTTGAAAAAAATTTAAATATAGGTTTGAAGCACTTTTTTTTTTAAGTTAATATCACGAAAAATTCTAAATATATTTATGATAAATTTATGTAAAATTATTTTTTATCATAAAAATCTCTAAATTGATGCACCTATGATAAATTTACCGCAAACTTTTTTTTTGTTCATCAAAAATTTAAATTAGTACATCTATCATAAATTTACCTTAAATTAATTATTTTGATCACTAAAAATTTCAAACTGGTACACGTGTGATAAATTTACTTTTCATTAAATTAGATTAATATCACAAAAAATCTCAAATTGATACATCTGTGACAAAATAGAAAGTAAAAGCCCAAAACAATTGCCGCATGTCATCCGACTTAGCAATTTAACAATAAAATTTAACAAAAACTAACAGAGAGTAATTTATTATAGGTGCATCAATTTGAGTGAATTTGTTAAATATATATCAGTTTATGATTTTTGTGGTCAAAAAATAGTTTGAGTAAATTTATCAGTTTAAGATTTTTCACTGTGTTAATTTTTTTAAATAAAGATTTGAAGCAAATTTTCTTTTAAATAAGAGCTTGGAATGGCATAATAGTCTTAAATAAAGGCCTAAAATGATAATACAATCTCAAAAAAAGGTATGGCCTAAAGGATATTGTCGTCATTTACCTTTTTTGACTTTTTTTTCTTGGCCTTTGCTTTTTGTCTTTTTTTTTTCAACATATTAAAAAAAATTACAAAAAAAGGAAACAAACGCAGCGGGAGGGCTGCTGCCCCTCCATATCGAGCATTCCCACCAGGTCTAAATCCTTGTTTGCTCTTCAGACTCCATCTATGAATCCGTATCGAGAATTTCCATCCCAAACTCCTCACCACCGCCAGCCACCACCGCCTTTTCTAGGAAGCTTTCCCAGTAAGGGAGGGCTGCTGCCCCTCCCTCCTGTGGCCGCTCCACACCGCCCGTAATGGCTTCCACCTTCGCTCCTTCCTCCTCCTCTCCGAGTTCTGCAACTCAAGCCCAACGCTGGAAAGCCCAGGAACCCATCTCGCGAGAACCTCCATTACCTCTCCAACCAGCCCTCCATTTCTCTCTTCAAGTTGTCTCACTCTTTTCCTTTCCCATTCCCATTCCCTTTCCCTTCTTCGCTCAATCTCAAAACCCTCCGTCTCAGACCCACCTCCCCCCACTGAGAGACACCGTGCACGACAATTACCTCGAAATCCTTCACAAGCCACCGACTTCTCCAGCCCAATCATGCGGATTATTGACCAAGAATGGCGCCCGAGGATATTCATCCAGGACAGGCCTTGGATATACCCCCATATTCTTCAAGAATGTGTACCAAAAGGCGTTCACGGACGCCCCACCGACAGTGGGGAGCGGGGCACTGGCGACCCCGCCAGCCTTTGCCGACACCCACCGGTGTTCGGGAGCGGCCACAGGCGGGAGGGGCAATAGCCCTTGTGCTTGTGTGTATATATATTTACTTCTTAAAAAGATTTAAAAAAAGGCAAAGAAAAAAGGGGAAAAAATTACAAAAAAGAGAAATGGCAAAAAATGCACTTGAGATCATGCCCTTTTTGAGACTTCATGTTCATTTCAGGCTCTTATTTAAAATAAAGGTTACTTCAAGCTCTTATTCAAGAAAATAAAAATATTTCAAGCTCTTATTTGAAACAAAATTCAATTCAGATCATTATTTAAGAAAATGAAGGCATTTTAGACTTTTATTTGAAATTTCTCAAAAGACTTTGACCCAAAAAAAAAAGTGCGAAAGGACATAGAAGTGCCAAAATTTATTTATGACGTTCACTTTGATATCAAAACTTTTTTTTGATCACTTAAGTTGTGCATAATAACCAATCTCCTTTCTTTCCAAAGCTATTTTTTATTTAAAATAAAAATCCGTATGGTAACATGATTTTATTTTTTTACTTCTTGAACAAATTTTAGTCCAAAGATATGCTTGAAACATAAATGAGAAGTTTCTACTTCTCTATACTTGAAAAAGAAACAAAAACAAAATTCTTTTCATTACTCACTCCCTCTTTCTTACGTGCATTCTCCCTCTCTCTTGCATTTCTCTCACCGGCCATTGGCCACCATCCACTTGTCATCGCCCTGTCTAAGGTCCGACGACCGACAACCATAAGAATTTCATAGTTTCATTGTCAAACATGTTTTCTCTGCTCATGATAGAAAATTTTATTTCTGTCTTGAAATTGTTGTCATGAATAGAGTGGTTATCATTCGTGCCCTTAAGTGCTAACTTTTTTAAAAATGATCACTTAAGTACCAACTTCTATTTGCTTGGTTGGAAATTGGATATGATTTTTTTTATTGATATCTGTAGTCAACATAACTCTCCTGTTAGCAATTTAAAAAAAAAGCTCAAAGTTCAATAAATTTTTTTAAAAAAATACAAAACTTAATTAGATTAAATAAAGAAGTAAGCTATTTTTTTTTTTAAAAAAGAGACGCATTGCTGTCGATGAGGGTGGGGGGATGGCCAACGGGAGTCGTAGAACCTAGCCAGCGGCCGACAACCCTTGCACCATAGGCAAGGGCCTGCAGGCCCTCCCCCAAATTGGGCACGTCCAATGCCTCTTTCTTCTAATTTTTTTAGCTTTTTTTATATTTACTTTATTTTATATTTTTAATTTTTAATTTCAATTTTTTATTTTAGCTACTTTTAAATTAAATTAAGTTATTTTATTTTGATCTTATGTTTAAATTAAATTAATTTTTTTAAAAAATTGAGTTTATTTTTAGGTTTAGAAGTCCACTGGACTGAGAATTTTTTAAAAAAATTGCCACATAATTAGTTTGGTCAAAATTTCTCCGATTTGATATTTAAGTGATTACTTTATCTTCAATTTGGCATTTAAGTGAGTCGATAAAAAATTGCAGCAATAAGGTAAGCATCGTATTGTTCACAAATTTTGGCACTTCTGGTGTCCTTTTGCTCTTTTTAAGTGACAGGGGTTTTTTGACAAAAAAAAGCGATGGGGGTTTTATTTCTATATTAGATTAGAGGATCTACAAAATGATAGAATAGAGAAAATTTGTGGGATAATTATATAAATGACATTTGAACTTTTGTCTGATGTGTAAAGTCATCCCTAAACTTTTAAGTTGTTTCATGTAGTTTTTAAACTTAATGCTAATGTGCAATGTCATAGTGGTGAGCAGTTCATGTTCCTTCCAGGTGCTCATCGAAACCACTTCCACAATTTTTGAAACATACTTTGTAACCTAGAGCTCATCATGTCACAAGTTCCAAAGTTTACTCAAGTTACACTTGTATTCTTTATTGAATGATTACAATAAATTAATACTTATAATGACCACTGTTGACTACTACAATTCACTGACCACATATTATATTCAGACACACGAATGATACAGAACATTAATAAAGTAAAAATTTGTGTTATGGATATCGCGGAAAAAAAAGGCTCAAACTAATGATTTTATATTATACACTCATCTCGGATATCATGGAATATCATAGATCGCATAAAGACTTTGAACAAGAAAAACACGAAGACAAATTCTTGGAACCTACCCGTCAGAATCAGTTCTCCAATTTTAAGCATCTAAAATCTACCTTGCATATCTTGGAACCTAGAATCAGACCGATTTCCACCGGTTTGGTTTTAGGGTTCGTGATTCTAAAAGTCGTGCGGCACATGTTTTTATTTTGGTAAAATGTGTGGCGCTTGTTTATGTAGCGAATAATGTCGTGAAGTACATTGATTTTCCGAAATTTGAGGAACTTGGTCAGAATGATTGCCCGGGCTCATTGGGCGGACTCATCGTTTTGCTTTCGGACTTTTCGAAGAAGCCTGTTGGGCTCGCCCGACCAGGAATAGGTATTTTCGCGAAGGAGTTGATCCAGCAAATGGAGGCCAAAATCAGTTGAAATATGTCATTCGCTAAAGGTCAATTGATTTATGTCAATTATAAACGGAAAATTTCAAGTTCTAGCTAAACTCGATCGAATGGCCAAGTATTCGATCTCCGCTCATACTTGAGAAAGATTAAGCCAAAATTCGATAACAAGGGAGTCGAATTCGTGGTTCGCTCATGAGTATGATCTGCTAATTTTGCTAGTCGTATTATTGGCAATAAGCCTAATAAAGGCGATATAATAGTTTGGAATGCATGTTTGAGTGGTTTCCGGACAATTGCAAATTATTCAGTATTTGGTCCTTTACTCTTTTTTTTTTCTTTTCTGTGCGATTGAGCATCTAAACTATATACTTCTTCGTTCGAATTGGTCATACATCAAAATCACAGACCATGTCCTTGATTAGCAAAACCCATCATAGTAAGGATGCATTCATTTCACTGAAAACTTCACGATAAAGGAAAATTTTCTCCGGAAATCGATTTCAAGAACAATGGTTAGTTTTCATCTATTTGGTGGTTTAGGAAAAGTGGTATCCTTTTTGCCGGAAGAGGAAGTCGTTCTCTCCCAATAGAAGCTTGTTGTTTTCGGTCCATGAAACATATTTTTCTTAGATCGATTAGTTTGCCATCATACCGGCAAGTCACGAAACAACTTCCAAGTAACAATTTTCTTTCAAACGAAAGACGTCACGCTCGGTGAATTTTTTAGGGAATTGAGAAATTGCTTGACCATGCACTCGTTTGAAACGTACCTACTTATGTTTAATTTCCTAGATGCTTACCTGGTGAGTAAGTTCCTAATTTGCAATTTGAGATTTGCAAATGGATATGACTGCTGTGTCTCCTATATGACGGCAAATAGAGCAGCAGATTGGATTGTCATTGTCATGGCTCTAATTCGAAAAGCCCTTCACCACGATAGGATCTGCGGCCCCTTTAGATCTTATGGGATTTATCATATTCCGAAATCCACTTCCTGTACTCCCCCGTTATTCCTTGATGAAAAGCAAGCAATTTTCACGGACCAAAAGAGAGAAAAAAAAGAAAGAATTGCCACCTTAATTATTAATTTAAGATGGCTACTTGTTCACTGATTAATCTCTTCAAAAGGAGATATGTTCACCGAAAGTCCTAAAACTTATTACGAAAGTGCAATTGAGTCTTGAAACTTTCAGAAAATGCAATCGAGTCCTAAAACTTGTCAAATTCGTATAGTCGAGTCCTTCTATTAACGTTATACAATTTGACTAATGAAAAATGCTGACGTGGCTTTTGTTTTTTTACTACTTTCTCTCTCCTACGTCAAGCTGATGTGGATAAAACAAGAAAAATAAATCCAAAATGATGTCATTTTGGTCTAAATTTGATTTTAAATATAATTATTAATTAAATTAAATTACAAAAAAAAAGTAGAACCAACGAGGTCATGCAAGGCCCTCGGTATTGTTACCACCTGCCCCCACCATGTCTGGAAGGGCTAGCAATGGTGGGGCGAGGGTTAGTCGGGATCATCAGGCCTAGGCTAGTGGCCAGCGACCCTAGCTGACCCTGGCGATGGCTTACAGGCCCTCCGCCTGATCTGGGTGGTGAGGGTTGCTGGCCCTCACTGACTATTTCCCCACCATCATCGGCCCTTCCTGGCAGCGAGGGTTGTTGGTTCTGGTTTTTCCTTTTTATTTATTTATTTAAATTTAGCTTATTTTAAAATAAATTTAAATGAAATCATATTAAAATCATATTCGGACCAAAATGACGTCATTTTGGCCACATCAAATAAGAGAGAGTAAATATTGAAAAGCTATATTAGCATTTTTTTTTAGCCAAATTAGATGGAGTTAACATAAGAACTCGATTATACCAATTTAATAAGTTTTAGGACTTAATTGTAATTTTTACAAGTTTTAGAACTTAATTATATTTTTTCGATAAATTTTATGACTTCTAGTGAACATATCCCAAACAAGAATTACCAACTGCTTAATTGGTTACAGGTCGGAGGCTAGAAGTATTCACTGATGTTGTTTTGAAGATATCATAAATATTCGCAAAGCTTTTTAAGATTTAATCATCTACTCGACCAATAAGGGCACGCATGACAACACTTTTGCTGGCAGAAGTTGATTTCTACTAAAAAAAATGCAAGAATTGATTTTTCTACTTATGTTCCAAAAGTTGATTTCTAATCAGAGAAATTCGTTTGGTATCGGTTGAAAATTTCTACTTCTGAAATATTATTAATATGAAATCTTCTATGAAAAATTATTGTTAGCGGCTAAAAAATTTATATTTCATTTTTAAACTTTTAAATTTGTTTAAAAAATAATTTTTATTATTAAAAATATTATTTAATTTTTAAAAATAAAAAAAATATTATTTATTTTTTACTTCAGTAGTTGAAGATAGCAACTCTACATCAGCGGAGATCAGCGGTAGACTACGACAGCGGGTGGTGTGGTGGTCGGCGATTGGTGGTGGCCAATGTGGTTGTTGTAGAGGACGGTGGTCACGACGGGCGGTTGGTGGTGGTGGTGGGTGGCAGTTGTTGCAGGCGGCAATGGGTGGTGGCGGGGTGGTTGGAGAGGGGTGGTGGGCGGCGGCGATTAGCGGTTGGTGGCAGTGGAGATCGATAGGGGCGGGCGTAGTCGAAAAGAGAGTGAGACTAGAAGTACTTCTTGAGTTGAGAAGGGATTTTTTTTTAACTTTTCAAATTGGGGGAAAAAACAACTTTAGAAGTGAAAATTCACTTCAAAAGTATAAATTTCTTTCAAAAGTAAAATTTTTTACCAAACGGATTTTTGCTTCAGAAATTATGTCACCAAACGGATATTTGCTTTAAAAACACTTTTGGAGCAGAAGTACCATGCGCATCCTTAGTCGTCAACTCATTGGGTCGTGCTGTAATAATTATGAAAGCCTACCCGTTAGTTTATTTCGTAGAAAGTCAACTACTTGAAAAGTTTGTCTTTGAGGTGATCTATCTAAGCCTGTGTAAGAACTTCATGCATCATAAAGACTGATCTACTTTGCCTTCTGTTTGTTTCCCTGTTCCATTCTTCCGAAAAATGATACAGAAAACAAGTATTCAAGTGTACAGCGAACGCGAGTTACTCTAATTATCTTTGGGCGTGAGCTATCGCATAATAGTGCCAACAAGATCAACGATTTTCATGACCCGTAAGAGAGCTTAAAGAGATGCCGATGAATTGTTAAGTGGCATTGCTCACCTGATCATCGCCTTTTCAGAAAGATTTTCAGGCAACAATAACTGAAGGGCTCCCAGGTTATCACTGGGTAACGGGGTTTTACGTATATCATCAGCACATTAGTTTCTCTTTCACTTATCTTCCTTGTTCTTTCTGCATATTGTGACTTACAGCCTCCTTTTCCCATGATCAGAGTTAAAAAAGAATACGCCCCCTAGAAGAGCGAAAAAAATTCTCTATAATACCAGCAAAGTAGCACAAGTTAATGTTAGACATGGCCGAAGCTAGTACAAAGTTTTCATAGGCAGGTTTAATAGGTTTATGATCGCTCCCTAACACGTACACAAACTCCATAAAACTGACAACCTAAACCAGAAACTTCCCTCTATTTTTAATCCCTACCGCAAACACATTGCTCGCCAATTGCGAGCTCAGAAACTTCGAACCGAAAATCACGCATGCAGAAAGCTTGAGAAGCACTAAGACAAAGTACCCGAAATTCATCTTCGCGTTCATGAAAAAGAAGAACCTAGGACTCCTCGACTTCTTACAGAGCTTGAGAAACACTATGACAAAGTACCCGGAATTCATCTTAGGGTTCACAAAACAAAGAGCCTAGAACTCCTCCACTTCATACGGAGCATGATATCGCAAGGCTTAATCTTGGTGATTACACTCCTTCCCCTTCACACTCAAGAAGGCGACACGCGCCTTGTCCCGACAATCAGATCCGTCAACTCCAGCGTTGTGCAGTATCATTTACCCTTCCTCGTGTTAATCCTAGGAAGGCTTAATGTTGGTAATTACACTTCTTTTCCCTTTTAATATAATAATATTATTTTATTGATTTCTCCCCTCAGTGATTTACCAAGAGAAAGATGCGTTTATGTACACTTGTAAAGAACCTGTACAACAGAATTCAGTTTGAGTTTGAATGAATCTGAATGGGTTATAGATGTGGAGAGGAGCCGAAAGTCTCACGCTGAACGAGTCTGGCGCCGGAGAATAGGAAGACGTAAACCGCTTGTTCCACGTGGCAACTTGATCTGGGCTGGAAGATGACGTGGACTCCTTTGACATGTTCAACAGACCGTTCGTCTCGCTCGCTTATCTCGCTCCCACAGTTCAACTATAAAAGCCTCTCGCGTCAAGTGCCCTGACTTCGCCAGACCCGTAGCTCCTCCTCCGATCGCCTCCGTTGTCTGCCGTCCAGTTTCGGCGATCAGCGGACCAGAGGAAGGGAGGCGAGATGAGCGATCCCTGCCAGTTTCCTGAGCTGGACCTTCCTCGCCTGGCCCCAGCTATGGCTTCGGCCGTGGGTGCGGCTTCTACTTTGGGTCGGGGCTCCGTCGGCTTCTACACGTAACTCTTTCTCTCTCTGGAACAGACAGTGCTTTGTGCTTTGCTTGAAGGGGCACCTGCAATGTTTAGCATTTTTCTCTCTATTTTTAGCTTGAAAGGGCTCCGTCGGCTTCTTCACATAACTCCCTCTCTCTATTTTTAGCATTTCGTACGTGAAAGTACTCTGCGAAAGACCTAATTCGAATCGCAAATTTACAATCAGTATAAGGCTCACCTGCAATGTGAACAACCTGTCCTCAAACTGAACTTCCCCCATGAAAACATCAGCTCGCGTAGTAGTTTCTTTTCCTATATTCCCCTAAATCGGAGGAAAAGTGTACTTTATCCTAACACAAGGGAATATATGCTTCAGTGGGTTTGACCACAGGGTGAGTCTTCCCATGCTACACAATATCGAGAGAGGGGGACTTACCGAAGCCAATCAACATGCAGCTAAGGGACGCCGTGATGGCGCATTTCACGACGTACGTATTCCAATGGGACCTCACCGGAGGATCGATGTTCGTGATTGGCTCCTGTCGGACGTCTTGGGTGACCGTGGAATCAGTAGTTGCATCTGTTGATGCCAGCGAAGTTCAATTGTCGAGACGCAACTATCGATTCCACAGTCACTCAAGACGTTCAACCGGAGCCAATTGCGAACATCGATCCTCTGGTGAGGCCGTGCTAGAACACATACGTGGTGAAATGCGCCATCGCGGCATCTCTCAGCTGCATCTTGATTGGCTTCGGTAAGTCCCCCTCTCTCGATATTGTGTAGCATGGGAAGGCTCACCCTGTGGTCAAACCCACTGAAGCATATATTCCCTTGTGTTAGTTTAAAATACACTTTTCCTCCGATTCAGGGAAATAATACTGGCCTTTGAATTTCTGCTCGACCTTTTTTCTTCGTTTATCTCTAGATTTCCTATATTAAGGTCATTTGAAATTCGAAGACATAAAAATCATGCTCGGAATTGGAAATTTAGTCTGTTGGATGTTTACGTGAATCAGAACTTATAGGGATAGGGATGATAATATTATTGCCTCTCGAAGTAGTGTTCAAAGTCATAATGATATATCTTAGTCTCTTGTTTTTCTTCCTAAAAGTTACGCTTAAATATAGGTCTTTCATTAAAAAAATAATATATTTTTCTATTTTTTATTTGGTGACCAACTGGGGAACAAGGAAGGGAATGGAAGGGAAGGGAAGGAAATAAAAGAAAAAAAAGGAAAAATTAAAAAACTAAAAATTTGAAAAAAATATTGAAATTTTATCAATAATTATACACATTGGCATTGGTTGAATCACATAGGATAGTCGGCATCTATGTCAGCGTTTTCTGATCAAAATTAGATTGAATTTGCATAAGGCAAAAAATTTAGGACTCAATTGGCAAAAAAATTTTAAAAATTGAATTGTCACAATTGCAAGATTTTGAATTTTTTTGGGTAATTTTCCATGTAAATTAAATGGGGGAAAAGACAAAGAAAAAGGATATGAAGGGATTAGGAGAGATAAAGAGGGATTGGTCAGGTCAATTTTGTACACATTGAAAATCCCTTGTGATATCTCGAAACATGGAGGGTTGTGAATATTCATGAAGGTTGAGCAAAAGAACCGGACCGAATTGATTATCAGCTCCTAAAATTTGGAATCGGTGAATATTGGTCTATTTCCCAATTCCAAGTGAGGACCCACTCACTTGGACCATGTGGATTAGACCGATTTTTTTTTAAATCTTATTATTCTAAATTTCCAAATCCCTAATTCCCTACTTTCGCGTGTGATAAGTAACATAAACTATGGATGCATTTGAAATGAAGCTTGCAAACTTTGTGACAAACTCTTGTAATGATTGTTATGCTTGCCATACTTTGTGCAAACTCACAAATTTGGTCATTGATGATCGGCATAGTTTTGTTTGTAGAGATGATCATCATGTTTAGTTTATCACTGGTTTGTTCTATTAACATTACTTGTGTGGTAATTGAGACTATGCAACAACACTTGTTATCTTATGGGGAATAGAAAAAAAAGAAAAGAAGAGATACAACCGGTTCCTCCTGTACCCACTTGGGAATCGAATGGGACCGATCAATCCAATTCCCAGGTGGGTCCAAGACTAGGTGGGCCGATTCCCAATTTCACCAATGGGGAACTTGATTCCAAGGTGGGAATTGGCCGGCCTCAAACACAACCAGTTTTGAATAGGCAGAAACTGGGCCGTTTTCCCTACCTTTGACTAGATCAACACCAAGATGAAATAAGATGGCTACACAAAAGGTTACCATGAATGATGAGTGGAGGAGTATGGCATGGGACCCCGCTGAAGTCCACGGATAAGCGTGGAGGGAGATTTCTAGAGCGGCTGCCGGGCAGCACTAAACCCATCCCATGGTTTAATTTCATTCCTTCTTTAACCGATCAATAAACCCTATCCCACGTTTTAAATGTTATTCCTCCTTTAGGTGATGTGACCAACCTATCTTAAATGGACGAATAATAATTGTCCTTCCGTTTTAAATAATTCAATTTCCTTGCTCTCCAAGTCAATAATTGTCCAATATAATTAATTTGCATGAAACTAAATTTTAGATGAGGGATTTATATACAACTTGCTCCATAGCTTGCATAAATTATGAAGAAATGATAGGCTGGTCATTCTTCGAGAAATTCATCTACAAAAATACATCAATTATTCTTATTTATTGAACAATTCAAACTCATAACGAAGTTCTTCGTTAGAATCTTACCTTATTAATAAGATGAACCATATTACTTAAGTCCCTTATATACACATTGAATTTTCAGTAATTTCTCGACTTCTCTTTTTCTCTCTGTCAATCACCCATTTCATTAATGTCTGTTCTCTCCTCATAGGCAACGTGTTAGATGTCCGCCTCATCTGACATCTAACACAACTAAAAAAAATGCGTCCCGAGGTCCTGCCTTAGAGCAAAAAAGAAGCAAATAATACTAAAGAATCCGACATGTAACTAACAAATAACTAGTTATAAAGCGATTAAGCCATAAAAATTCAAAAGATTGGGATGGACCTATTGAAGTGCTCATTAGAATTTGACGATTTTCTTTCGTTTACTGTATGCTAAATGGCAATCTTAGCCTCTCCTTAATTCAAAAAACACGTGTACGTATTTCATATTTAGTACACAAATTATCAATAATAAGAAACGAATTTTTCTTGCTTAGCTCCTTGTCAAACTCTTGCACACGCCAATAGAATGTTTTCAATTTCGACTTCGCCGCCATAAGATGGATGCTTAAAATGACAAATCTTCTTTGTTTATATATTCAGCAAGTGTATCTAGATTTTCTTTTAAAACCAAAAATAAGAAGAAGACAAAGGCTTCACTTGTTTGACAAAAAATGGATGATTTGAAAATATTTCCCTAGAAACGATCCCTTTTATCGTTTAAAATAATTAGTTAATCAGAAATGTTTGCATTATCGACAACAATGTAAGTATAAATATTTTCGTGGATCATGAAAATATTTTTCATTCATTTATTCTGTAAGCGATCTAAGTGATCGTTTTTAAGAAAACACTTTTCAAATCAATCGGTTTTTGCAAAAACAAAAATAGCCAAATATTCAATGAGCCTTCCAGAGAGAAGGCAGTTCCGTTGGTTTTCCTCTTCAAATTGCTCGTCTTGTAAATTCAAACTCGCCTCTTCCTCTTATTATTCAAGCAAATAGAACGTAAAAACCCTATTCTCATTCCATTTTGCCATTCACACACTCATTCCATCGCCGACGTTACGCACATACGCCCACCAACCTCCATTTCTCTCGCTCCAGAAACTGGGTACGAGTCCTCCTTCTACTTGCTTGGTCGGAATCTTTCTTGCAGCCCACGGAATTCGATCTCCTGAAAGCCTCCATGAGCTTCCGGAGATGCGTAAACGGGTTGCTGAGAATTGGATTTTCTAACTTTCTCATTTCGTTTCAGTCGTTTTCCATCTTCTTTGCTTCATTCAATCACCAGATCTCGAGAATCCGTGTTTTGTCCTTTTGGTTGGCGTTTTTGCGAGGCTTTGTTTTGCAACTGCGATCACTCCACGGACTAAAAGCTTTGGATTTTCATCGTTCTGTGTTTTGATTTTTATTTCTTCGATCCGTAACATCTTTGCGGCAGTTTTTAGTTTTAGAAGTAGTAAAATTTTTGTGAATCACTTCGGTTATCATTTTGCAACGCAGTATTTTGGGACGTTCCCTCTTCGGTCAAGAATGGCGCACCACACCCATCATTGTCGTTCACCCGCTGTACACACCGCCACTCCCGTTGCAGTTGCGCGCGAATTCAACCATCCGGCGATTGATCTCAACTGTCCACCTCCGGGCTATCTGATGGTTGATCAGGATCGAAATTCATTTGTCTCTGATTGCCAGAGTGTTGTCTCTGCCGATCAATCTGGCAGTCCTCTGTCGCTGTTCATCGGTGGCGAGTTGATGGAACTCAGCGAGGAAGACAATATCCACCCCCTTATGGAGGAGCACTTGGGCTCGAGGCTAGCTATGCTTGGGGCGAGAGTTACCTTGGTCGCAATCCTCAGGATTTGCTACTCCAATTTCTTGGCAAAAGAACGGGCCCAAGCGTTTCAAGTTCACGCAGAGGCAGTGCAGAGGAAAGGTGGCGACAACACCGCCAACGTCGTGAAGTTTGCATGGTACGCGGCCTCGAAGCCAGAGGTATTCAAGATCTTGTCCTGTGGATTTGGCTACAGTGGGAAGCCTGAGAACGATGGCTTGTATGGTTGTGGGGTTCATTTTGCTCCGTTTGATCATCCTCTTGAAAGGTATCTTTTCTTTTCCCTTGTATTGCGTACGCATATTGTTTGGAAAATGGTATGATCACGAAAATATGTTAATTTAGCGCGAGTATATTTCCATTTCAAGCTATGACTAATTAAATCGAATACAACGAGCACATTTTGCGAGCACATGGTTTCTTGACTCATGTTAGTATGGTGTGCATGTGATGATATAGGCCTTATTTTCTCTGCAATGCCTTGGCAATTAAATCCGCCCCTATCGATTGCATAAATAAGTGGGAGACATACTGTTTGGCAAGTCGTATGATCACGAAGATATGTTTATTTAACGAATTAGTATATTTCTCTTCTTCTTTACGGTCGGTTAAATTTATAGAACGAGTTTGTTTCACAAGTACGTTGTTTCATGACTCATGCTAGTAAGTTGTGCACGCGATAATATTGGCCTCAGATAGTTTCTCTGTAATGCTTGGGCAGTGTAATGTGTGCTCCTTTCGATGAAGATGGCCTAAGGCATCTGTTGCTTTGCCGGGTCATACTGGGGAAATCTGAGATTGTAGGTCTTGCATCGGGACAGTCTCATCTCAGTTCGGAAGAGTACGATTCAGGTGTCGATGACTTATCATTTCCGAGAAGATATGTAATCCGAAGCACTCACATGAACACTCGTGTGTTGCCGGCGTACATTGTAAGCTTTAGAGTCTCTTGTGGCTCCAGAGGTAATAAAATTTTCTTTCTCATTCTTGTTCTTGCATTGACCATGGTAGTGCGTTTGACTTTGTCTATTCCATCAACTGTGTCTGATGCTTTGTATGATAAATATGAAATAGGGTTCTTGAAAACTCCGGAGAAGCTCTGGAATTTGACCTCCCCTTGGACACCATTTCCGATTTTGTTTTGGGAACTCTCGAAGATCTTACCTTCATCTCATGTCAGTTTGATCTCCAAGTATCATAAGGACCACAAAGCAAGTGCCACATTAACATTGTCATCACTTCGTTCTTGGCATTTAAGCTCTATTTTCCGCTTACCTATAATTTTGAAATTATCTTAACACATTATCATCATTTTCTAGGAGGGGAAGATTCCAAGGCATGAGCTGGTACAGAAAATAAGGCGAATAGCAGGGGATGAGTTGCTCATTCGATTCATTAAAGATATGACATCAAAGGTGTGGATTTTGATTCTTTTGATAACAATAATTACAAATATAATAAGGGCCACAGGGCAAGTGCCACATCAACATTGTCGTCACTTAGTTCTTGTCTTTTAAGCTTTATCTTCTACTTACCTTTAATATTCGAATTAGCTTAATACATTGTCATCATTTTGCAGGCGAAAAATATTCCAAGGCATGAGCTGATACCAAAATACGGGCAAATAACGGGGGATGGGTTGCTGATTGAAATCATTGAAAGTCTCAAAACTAAGGTGTGGATTATGATTCGTTTGATCAACAGTAGTTCGAATGTACATCTATGCCTTTCCAGTCAAGTCATGGATAGAGAGTGGTTAGGTTGCATCAAAATAATAACTTTTGATAGTGAAAACTAATATCGACACGAGGAAAAACTGTAGGAGGGGTGGGTGACACGAGGAAAAACTGTAGGAGGGGTGGGTGGTTCCTTGCTCATTGCTTGCTTCAGATATATGCCATTACAATTCCGCATGTTTTCGTTCTCTGCAAGCGAGTTTCTTTTTGATCAGGCAGATCTCTCTCTCTCTCTCTCTCTCTCTCTCTCTCTCCCTTTGTGTGTTGGTTGTCGGTCATTGATTTAGTAGCATTCTACAGAAAACAAAACATCTGTTTAGGATAGGATACTTGCTATACACAACCGAAGTGAGTATAGTTTATTCTGTTTTGCAGTAACTTTGGGGGCGTGAAGCAGCTGAATGTCCGATTATGGATGGACTTGAATATGAACGAGATGTGAGGCGTGTTTATAAGATCATTTTTCATTTTGTGGAGTTCCTAGAGCACGGCAACGTGAGCAAATGGTACACAAGGTGTGAACGAGGAGATCCCATCTGGAATCATAGATAGGAAAAAGACTCCTTTGGAATTTGTAGGATTGCTTGATCTTGTGGAATGTTTGTGTTTGCTTTTATCATCATCAGTTGTGGACTTCTCTTGGTTCCGATGTCGCATGACTGTTTCCAATGGAGACGGAGACCTTTGGAATTTGCATGATTGGCTTGTCTTTTGGACTATTTGTTTCCTTGTGGTCCTGAATTGTAGTTTCCCTTGGTTCGCACGTCATATGACTGTTTGTTCCCAATGGAGAATGGGAAACCATAATGACAGCAAAACTTTTCATTGTTTGACAGTCGTAGAGGTTTGGAGGTTTGATGCTGGAATAGTTTCATTCTGATGAATATTCAACTGTATCCGGTTCCTTACTTGCTCACTGATGTATTTCCCGGAATAGGAACTCCGGACGGCGAAAGGCTATTGAACACGTTGTTGAGTTCAGTTCGGACTGTTTTTCTCGCATGTGGGGTTCGGTTTGCTTTCTTATGACTAGGCTAAGGCTTTTGCTCTTTTTCTGAATAGAAATGGCAATGTTACTCGAGGCAATTTGCAGTCCTTTTAGTGTGTAAAGTACATTGGCCTTTTAGCTTGGCTTTCTGTTTTAATGGTCAAGGGAAACCTGTAAATTTGCTATGAAAGGACCGAGTTGGGTTTATGAGGCCATAAGTGCAATATCTAGCGATCCTTGATGTGGCGGTACCAACTGGTTAAGCTTAGGGTCCGGTTTTTGGGACGCAGGAAAATGATCCTTGTACTGCCTTTTAGGCACGGGCATAGGCACTGGGGTCTAGAGCCCGAGGTCAATGGATTCGGGCCCAGTTGGGTACTCGGGGCATGTCGGGGACCCAGGCACAGGCACTGGTTGCTTAGGCGTCGTGACCTCTAGGGACCCGAGCCTAGCTTTCGACCACTGGGACCGGCCCTAATGGCTATAATGATAGGATGTACTTTTCCTCATCGATGCGAAAATAGCGATTTCCTGTAGAAAAAGAAAGAATTATACAAGAAAGAATAATGTATTTACTAATTGGGAAGCACCGATCATGTTGTGTTGATAAGATGTGATAATCTTAAATCTACTAATACTCTGCTTGGTTAAGTTGCCATGAGGACCACCCGAGACTGGACGGTCCATGATTGACAAGCTCGGCACAAAAGATATGCTGCATGGCCCGCGGTAAATCAGTGAGAACGAGCCACTCGGAATTTGGTAATGATGCGAATTGAACTCGTGGCTTCGTGGAAAAAACTAAATTACTCAACCAAAGTTATATACTTTGTTTTACGTAGTAAGTAATATTACTTCAGCATTTTACAGCAGAATAAATTTCACATATGAAATTAAATGAACTATCAAAATTTAGAGAGTATCCACGCACAACTGAGCGTTACTTAACTTGATTAAATAGGACTTTTGAAAATTTCACTTGGGTAAGATTTGTGTTTTGCGGAAAATGTGACGTTTTTTGAAAAATGTTTTCCGGAAAGCCAATTTCTAGAAAAATAACAATATTTTATGGTGTTTGATTGAGATTTGAAAATGAACTAAAAAATATTTTCCGTCGTTTGGTTGGAATTTCCTCACGTTGATTGGGCCATCTTAGGTGGCACGGTTGGCCCTCGGATGGACAATTTTTCTAATTTTTTTGCTTTTGAATTTTTATTTTTTGTACTGTTTTCTTTCTTTTTTTTTTTTTCTTCTATCAATTGCTAACTAGGGAAACGGCCAATGACGTGTGACAGGTGAGACTCAACCTTGCCCTAAAGTGCCAATATTTGTGAACGAACTTTGGTGCCAATTTTTTTTTTCGGATCACTTAAGGACTATTTTTTTAAAAATGATTATTTAAGTGTCAACTCCAGTGAGGTTGCCGAAATTTCTTACCGTTGGCATTAAAGTGAGTGATGTTTTTTCTCCGATTTGGCACTAAAGTGATCTCTTTTTGGATCACTTAAGTGTCATTAAAAATGATTATTTAAGTGCCAACTTTTATGAGGTCAATGGAATTTTACACCGTTGGCACTAAAGCGATAATTTTTTC
Source organism: Psidium friedrichsthalianum (assembly GCA_019149425.1). Lineage (NCBI taxonomy): Eukaryota > Viridiplantae > Streptophyta > Magnoliopsida > Myrtales > Myrtaceae > Psidium > Psidium friedrichsthalianum. Next base: position 8,099 of record JAGVVM010000754.1, on the reverse strand, counting down.
TCCAATTTGGCATTTAAGTAAATAAATAAAAAAATATATATATATATATTGGCACCAAAGTGAGCGATGTACACAAATATTGGCACTCGAGGCTTCCTTATGCCCATTCGACCTCGAACACAACCGGTTTTGACATTTGACATTCAGTTTGTGATGCTGACGTGGAAAATAAATTTGTATGCGAGACTTTTTATCATATATGTATATTATAATTTCCATGTATTATGAGTCCAAAAGTGACTTCCAAATTATTTGCAAAGTACAATAAAAAAAATGGAAATTGAATATACTTTCTTTAGCAAAGTTGATTTTTTGTAAAGCAATTTGAGGCTCAAGATCTTTTTAATTTTGTTCGAACCGAGATAACGCGTTACAAGTTTATGATTTTATTTATTTATCCGTGGAGTGGAGTGGAGGGAGATGTCTAGAGCTGCTACTTGACAGCACCAAACCCATCCCATTTTTCGATTTTATTCCTTCCTTACCTGATGTAATAAACCCTATCCCAAGTTTGATTGCATACCTTCTTTAACAGATATATATATATATATATATATATATCCCTTCTTTAACTGATGTAACGAAACCTTATCCCATGATTTAATTCTTTTCCTTCTTTAACTAATGTAATAGGCCATATCCCCTCTTTTAATTATACTCCTCCTTTAGCTGATGTAGTAAATTTATCGTAAATGGACAAGTAATAACTTTCCTTCCGTTTGTAAGTACTAAGTAGTTTGATTTTCTTGCTCGCCAGAAGAGAACATATTCTTTTTCTTTTTCGGACATAATTCTTTTTTTACCTCTTTTTGACATCTTGGGGAAAACAAAGATGCCATATTATGCAAATCGAAACACAAAAGTAATATATTGTCAAGTTAATGATGAATAAAGTGAGTTCAAGGGAATTGGTATATTCAGTGTTCTCATTGCAAATGGTAAGACAACATTAGTGGATCGAATATTTTCGCAATTGCACGGAACTTGACTTTTAGATGAGTGGATTTATACAAACTTCTCTTTTATAGTACAGACAAAATTATGAAAAATGATAGATGGGTCATTACTCGTGAAATTTGTCGACGAAATTACTTTTATTGCTGTTAGTTATTGAACAACTCAATATCTTCATAACGAAGTTCTTCGTTAGAAGATTATCGTAATAGTTGAAGATGAACCGTATCACCGAAGTCACTTATCTATGCACCAACTTTCTAGTAATTTCTCGACTTCTCTTTTTCTCTCTCTCTCAACGCCCGTTCTGCTTCCCCTTATCAAGAAATGTCTGTTGTCTCTCCATAGGCAACGACTTAGATGTTCGCGTGCATGGAGAGAGACAAATAATACGAAACAATTTGAAATGTAACCAACAAAAAAAACTAGTCATAAAGCAATTCAGCCATAGAAATTCAAAAAGATTACGGTGCACCTATTGAAGTGTTCATTAGAATTTGACACATCACTTTTGTTTACTTTAAGCTAAATGGCAATCTTGGCCTCTCCTTAGTTAAAAAAAAAATTGTACAATTTTCAATTTTAGTACACAAATTGTCAATAATAACAAATGAATTTTTTCTTGCTTTGTTCTTCATCATAACTCCACTACGACCAATAGAATGTTTATTTATGACGTAATATACTAGCTTTTGGAGGCTTAACTAATTCCACGAACGAGGGACAATTGTTGCGCTCTCAATGATAAACATTTTACCTTTACTGTACCGCTAATAGATCCTATTATCAAAAAGTTCTCATCACGTCGTGGTGCGTAAATATATTACCTTTTATGTTTCTTCGATAGATTGTATACCGGTTATTGAATCGATCTTGTTAACTGGTGCTTTTATACGGAATTCGTTATTCTTATTCGATAGATTCCGTTGGTTTTCTTCTTCAAATTCCTCCTCTTATAAATTCAAACTCGCGTCTTCCTCGTATCGTTACAGCAAATAAAATGTTAAATCGGTGTTTGTTTCGGGAAAAGTGTTTTTCCGGAATTCACTTTCCAGAAAATGATTTTCAGGAAATCATTTTTCTGGAAAACGATTTGTTTTCCCTTGTTTGGCGGCATGTGATGAAAAATATTTTTTGGCGTTTGATTTGCACTTGGAAAGTGATTTCACTTTATCTTAAGAAAAAGAAATCTGGATTTTTAAGTTATATTTTTATATTTTAAATTTCATATTATATATTTTTATTTTTTATTTTTCTTTCTTTTGTTCTTCGTCTTCTTCTTGCGACTTCTTCTTCCATTCTGCCTTCTGCGACTTCTTCTTCCCTCCTGCAAATTTGCGATTTCTTCTTCCTTCTTCCTTCTGCGATGTCGGCGGCCATGGGCGAGGCTTGACCCTTTGGTGGAGGGCGAGCTCGAGCTCGCTAGATCTGGCGAAGGTAGTTGGTGAGCCTCGAGCCTACCATATCTAGCGAGCTCGAGGCTTGCCAGATCTATCTGAGGCTGCCAGATCTGGCCGAGGCAACTGGTGAGCCTCGAGATCGTCGGATCTGGTGGCCCAAGCCTCGAACTCACTGAGGTCGCCAGATCCGACGGCCTCGAGGCTGGTCAGGATTTAGGGAATTCATTTTCCTAATTTTATACATAAACTTTCCATTGACCGAAAAGTGTTTTCTGTTGACTGAATCATTTTTCGATAAACCAAATGGATGAAAGTCCGGAAACTAATTTCGGGAAAACACTTTCCCGAAACAAACACGCCAGTCTCATTCCATTTGCCATCACACAGTCACTCCATCGCCGACCAACCTCCCTTTCTCTCGTTCCAGGTACGAGTCCTTCTTCTCCTCTTGTTCTTCTTGCTTTGATCAGAATCTTTCTTGAAGCCCACTGAATTCGATCTCCTGAAAGCCTCTATATGCTTCCAGAGATGCGCACCTATGTGTTGCTGAGAATTAGATTGTCAACTTTCTCATTTCTGTGTTTAGTTGTTTTCCACCTTCTTTGCTTCATTCCATGACCACGCCTCGAGAATGAGTCCTTTAGTGCTTTTGGTTGGTAATTCACGGGGCTCTATTTTGCAACTGTGATCCCTCCATGACTAAAAAGCTTCGGAGATGCACACCCATGGGTCGCTGAGAATTATATTTTCAACTTTCTCATCTAGTGTTCAGTTGCTCCGTTCCCTTTCTGTCTATTTTGCGTCATTCCAAGACCAGACTTCGAGAATATGTCCTTTAGTGCTTTTGGTTGGCAATTCGCTCGACGTTCTGTTTTGCAACTACGATCATTCCGTGGACTAAAAGCTTTGGATCTTCATTGGTTCTGTGTTGTGGTTGTTATTATTGAAGTTATTGTTGTTGTCATCCCACATCGGTTGTGAATAAGTTCTATATGTTCTTTATATTTATGTGATCTCCCTTCACCTATAAGTTTAAGCTTTTGGGTTAGACTTTCTAACATGGTATTTGAGCCAATGTTATTCCTTTCCGCGTCTATGGGCCCATCCCCATTAGTCTCTATGGGCCCGTCTCCATTAGTCAATTTTCATGTGCTGCTCGTAATTCTGCTTGTATGTGAGAGGAGGTGTTGCTCGTAATCCTGCTTGCATGTGAGAGGGGGTGTTAAAGTTATTATTGTTGTCTCACATCTATTGTGAATGAGTCATGTATGCTCTTTATATTTATGTGATCTCTCTCCACCTATCAGCTCTTGGGTTGGACTTTTCAATAGTTATTTCTTCAATCTATACCATTTTAGCGGTAGTTTTTTTTTCCCCTAGTAATAGTGAAATTTTTGTGAAACACTTCGTTTTTGTTTGTGACGTAGCATTTTGAGACATACCCTCTTCGATCAAGAATAGCGCACTATACGCATCAATGTCGATCATCCACCGTACATACCACCACTCCTGATGTAGTCACCTACGAATTCAACCATCCGACAATTGGTCTCAATCATCCAGCTCAGGAAGATCTGATGGACAATCAGGATTTGAATTCACCCTTTTTCGATTGCAAGAGTGTTGCCTCTAGCGGTCAATCTTGCACTCATTCGTTGCTGTTCATCGGTGGCGGGTTGGAGACAAGGTCCATCGCCTCATCAAGGAGAGATTCATCTCGAGGCTAGCTACGCTTGGGGTGCAAGTCACCTTGGTGGCAATCCACAAGAATTGTTATTCTGGTGTCTCGGTGAAAGGATGGGTACAAGTGTCTCAGGATTACTCATAGGCTGTACAAACGAAAAGCGGCGACAACACCGCCAACATGAAGTATGCATGGTACGCAACCTCAAAGGAAGAGGTATCCAAGATCTTGTCCTATGGCTTTGGCTACAGTGGGAAGCCTGAGAACAATTACTTACATGGTTGTGGAGTTTATTTTGCTCCTTATGATCATCCTCTTGAAAGATACCGGAATCCCTTTGTTCTTTTATTGCGTAGTTAATTGAGAGATGGTCTTTCAAAAAAGGTAAAATTTCAAAGACATGTTAATTTAGCGAGCTAAGATATTTCCCTTTCAAGCTATGATTGATTAAATCTTACATAACGAAATATATTTCGCAAGCATATTGTTTCTTGACTCATGTTAGTTTGATGTGTGTGTGATGATATAGGCCTTAGTATCTTTGTAATGCTTTGGCAATGTTAAATCATCCCTTATTAATTGCATAAATGATCGAGGGATACTATTTGAAAAGTGGTACGATGACCAAGATATGTTGATTTGACTTGTTAGTGTATTTCCAACATATTCACATGAGCCAAGAAACAACATGCTCGCAAAATATACTCATTGAAGAAGATTTAATCGACCATAGCTTGAAAGGGAATTATACTAGTGTGTTGGATTAATATATCTTTGTATTATATCATTTTCCAAGAGAGTGACCATCAACATATTCACTTGGAGAGATCACCAAGAGTGAGATACGTTCATAAGATTAAGGGGCAGACTAAGGCAATGATAATTGGCTGACTAGAATGACTAACAGGGGAATCCTTGACTTCCTTATTGATTATCCTTCCTATGGGTCTCCCCCTCCTATGGGATTAGTAAAGGTTGTGTTAAAATTTCGATTGATTAATAACATGGTAATTGCCCCTATCAGCATCAAAAGTGATAATAAAAGTAGGAATGTTGTCACTAGAATGAACCACAATTAACATCACTATGGTCAGCTTACCGGACACTGAGTCAAAAGTGCTTTAACTTGTTAGTGCATTTCCCTCTTAAGCTGCGATCGATAACGAGCATGTTTTTTCTTGACTCATGTTAATATGTTATGCATGTGATGATATTACCTTAGATAGTTTCTTTTTAATGCTTTGGTAGTGTTAAATCAGCTCATATCGATGAAGATGGCCTAAGCCATCTATTGCTTTACTGGGTCATATGAGGAAAATCAAAACTTATCAGTCCTGGCCCGTAATAGTTTTATCCTAGTTTAGAGTAGTATGACTTGAGAGTCGACAACTTATCATCTCCTAGGAGATATATTATTTGGAGCATCCACATAAATACGCATGTGTTACTGGAGTACATTGTCAGCTTTAGAGACCCTTGTTGTTTGAGAGATAAAACTTTTTGTCCTCATTAACCATGTTTATATGTTTGACTCTATTTGTTCCATCAATCGTTGTTGATGATTTGTAAGATAAACATGAACTAGGGTTGCTTACAACTATGGAGAAGTCCACTAAAATTGACTTCCCCTTGGATACCGTTTTCGATAATGATTTCAAAACTCTCGAAGATCTTACCTCCATCTAATGCCAGTTTGATCTCTAAGTATCATAAGGACTTCAAAGTAAGTGCCACATCAACATTATCATCACGTAATTCTTTGCTTTTTAAGCTTTGTTTTATTCTTACTTTTAATTTTGGGATTAGCTTAACACATTATCATCATGTTCCAAGAGAGGAAGATTCCAAGGCATGAGCTAATATATAAATTCAGGCAAATAGCAAGGGACATGTTACCAAGTGGAATCTTCAAAAATTTCAGAACTAAGGTGTAGATTATGATTCCTTTGATAAATAGCAGTTAGAATGCATAATTTTATCTTTGATGTCAAGTCACCGATAGAGAGAGCTTAGGTTGCATCAAACTAATATTGACGTGAGGAATAACTTGGAGAGTCACTCTTAATGAATTTTGCTATGGGTGGGTGAGTTCATTATTCATTACTTGCTCTAGATATATGCATCTAAGTTTCTTTTTGATCAAGCAAATCTCTGTGTGTATGCGTATGTAGGTGTTGGTTGTCTATAATTGATTTAGTATCATTCTACTGACAAGAGAACATCTGTTTAGCATAGAATATTTATAATCCACAATAGAAATAAGTATAATAATTATGTTTTTTTAGCAATTTGGGGTATGAAGTGGCTAATGTTGTCAACTATAATCAGTTGTACCTACAAAATAGAAAAGTTTTTTAGACAAACCTGGATCGCGAAGCAGACGAGAAACTCAATTGAAGATGAAGATCCCAACCCAATGAATTCATGTTGTGTCCTTAAGACAAATTAGTCCCTCAACCGGTACTAAAAGTTCTTAGACAATTGCCTCCCAGGATAGAACGGATCGCCTTTCTCTTTGAATCGGTACTCTTTCAAGAGAAAACGTCGAACGCAACTTTAGGAGGAAATTGTATAGAGAACAAATGAAAATGATTTTTGGAAAAGGCAGAATGTATGTCACTTTTTTTGAAATAGGGAAAAACCAAATGTAATATATGTTATAGGCCGAAGAGTCACCAAGTCGAAAAAGACTCGTTTGGTGTTTGGTTATAAAAAATGAATAGTCATGAACCGAATCAATGCCTTCGTTCGGTGTTCGGTTATTAACAAACCCGAACCGATAGAAATTATGAACAGACATATATGCTCGAAAAAGAAAATTATTCCAGAATTAAAAAAACATGTCTATTCGGATACTAGTTCATAGTGTCCATTCAAAAAAATAAAATTGATGGAATAAATGGATCGAAACCGGGGCTTGGCCTCATCCTATCCAAGCTAGCCGGATGGGTGGGTGGCGGCGACATGCGCAGGCCGATTTAGCTTTGTGTAGGTCTTCTTTTCTCTATAAAAGTGGAGTATCTTGGGGTCCAAACCCATTAAAGAGGCTCATATATTTAAACTTATTTCTATCTTCTCTTTTATCCATATGGGACTAACTTCTACCCACAATTGTCATTCACTTTTTATGGGTTTTTATTTTTTTCTGTTGTCCGAAAAAAACCAATAATTCCCCACATGAATGAGAGGTTCGGATATCATGACTCTTCGCACATGCATAAATGCAATGTGCAATTATTCCATGAGAGAATGCTACATTGGGATAAGTAGTCTGAAACTTTGAACTTTCCCTAGTGGGAGTGAGATCTATCGGACTTACTTGGTCAATCAATAGACTTGATGTATTTGAACTGTCGACCTTCGGTGTAAGTTGAGATAATAAGAATCACACAACTTTCTCTCAAACGAAGTTGATTCTCATTGTTGTGTTCGTTTTGGCCATGAACATCGCCTGATTTCATGATTTCTTTCGAGAATTTGGCCTTTCAAATTATCCTTAGAAGTGTTCCTCACTTCACACTCACATAGGTGATTTCTAATTGTGTGGCATTTCACATACCCAAATCAGAATCATTAAAAGCTTACGTTTAACCTTCACGTGTCAGTATTGTCGTTATATGGGAAATGAGTAAGAGTCGACAGTATTCTACTCGGCCTGCATAATTTAATTGTCCCTTTGAACCTAGATCTTGGATCTCCAGTCAATTAGGTAGGGTTTTCGCTATGATGACTTATTTCATAAGCCTTAAACTCATTCTCCTTGATGTTTTCATAACCATCTCTCTAGTTAGGCCTTTTGCTAATGGATCTGCAATATTATCTTTTGACTTTACATAATCAATCATGATAATTCCAATAGAAAGTTGCTGTCTTACGGTATTGTGTCTTCGACGTATATGTCGGGACTTCTGTTATACATAATATTCCTTACTCTTTTTATTGCCGCTTGACTATCATAATGAATACATATAGTTGGCACTGGTTTAGGCCAATTAGGAATATCTTCTAGGAAATTTCGAAGACACTCTACTTCTTCACCAGCCTTATCCAAAGCCAATAAA
>JAGVVM010000753.1:0-31961 GCA_019149425.1 Psidium friedrichsthalianum | reverse complement strand
CCAATACAAAATAATTGACCAATTCCGATCCGACCCGACCTGACACTTTCTATTTAAACTGATCTAATTAAAGTCATACTCAAATTGATGTGAAAGTGCGCGGTAAGTGAGCATGATCAAGTGATAGCGAAAGAGAATGAAGAGAGATATAGTAATGACGCATTTTTATGTAATGCAAATTAGAGACTCGTATTCGACCTGACCCATATTCTTAAAACACTTCCATGATCAACCCAATTTTATGAAAAGTCATACCAAACTAAGATGAATGTGCGGAATGAGTGAGCGCGAAATCGGATGGAGGGGAGAGAGAATGAAAAAGAGAATCATAGAGTTGTGTTAGATTTAAGTTAGTTGTAAATCATTTATAACCCATGTATGAATCAATATGATCCATTTAACATTCATATTATTTTTAGCTCTTTATTGAATATAACTAATTTATATAACAACTCAGTTCATCATATATGGATAAGAAATGATATTATAACTCATTTGACCGGCCAAGCGATAGCTAATGAGGAAGACTCACGAGTAACTTTCTCTATTTCAGTTAATTCGATATCCCATATTGTCAGAGAGCTTCTTTGCCACGGATTCGACTTACAACTTTGTGACTTGTTTTATCTGATTGTATTTGTGAGAGTAATGTTGCATTTGTTCTAGGGGTTGACATATTATGTAGTAATTAAAGCAAATTGTATTTGCAAAGGATAATGATCATTGATCTAGGATATTACTGTTATTATTGTGATCATCAAAATCCATTATGTTAATTAAATATAGTGTACACTCATTTTTTTTTAAACCTATACTGTAATGTTTGATCAAATCAAAACGTGGGGGAACTATCCATCTCCCCCACCCCGCCCCCCCGCCCCCCAAAACAAAAAAGCGTGAAAAGTCAACAAAAAAAAAATTGAAGAAAAAAAGGCAGCAGCTTCCTCTCTGTACAGAAAACGCACGAAAAGAAGAAGGAAGAAGGAAAGGAGAAGAGAAAGAGAGAAAAGAGAGAAAAAAAAAAGAAAAAAAGAAAAGGGGTCCAAATCATGTGCCTCTTCAAGCTATCCTACGCCGTTTAACATGTATAGTAAGTACTTGCATCCATTGTTTTCCTATGAAGTGATTTCAGATTTAGGGCTAATTTCGAACTTAGGTTGAGTTAAATTGCTAAGTTCGTTTGAAGAGTTTTATGCTGCGTTTTTGTATAAAGATGAAAGTTAGAACGTTGTAAAGTCGTGGATTTGACGGATCTTAATTTGACACTCTAGTTTGCTCAAAACAAGATTTCTCATATTCTAGTTGCTATAGTATGTGTGCGAACAGTATACTTCAAGAGCTGATATATCATTTTTTTGGTTTTTGTTTGAGGTTGATCAGTTAGGAACTTTTGTAGTACGTCGAATAAGTTTCGTTTGGATTATAAGATGACTTGAAACGGAGCTTGGTGGAGTCAGTTATGGCCTTACTAGTTCGAAACGTGAGCTGTCTGCTATGGACAACAAAGGGTATCTGATATCGCGAGCTTTTATTAACACATAGTCGTTATTCTATCATTAAATAGGTGTAATTAGTCGAGTCGTTTATTAGAGTGTCATTTTACTCATTTTTGTATCCATTTTTCCATACTTTGAATAGGAATTCAACGCCTTGTTCGAGTAACAATTGCATTTTTATTTTTTCTTTGTTGGTGAGTGATACTATTTCTTCTTGACTATGTAAACTCATATTTTCTGAAAAGATATAATATGAGTTATAATGTGATTTTTTTTTTTGAAGAGAAAGCAAAAGCGGTGTTTATAACATTTTTGTTGCATAAAACAGGATCGAACATTTACTGCTGTTTTATCTATTTGAGATAGTTTGTGACAGATTTATGCTATTGAGTTTTGAGTTGTGTGAGTTTGTACTGCTCAAGATAACTGTGAATCCGATTAATGGATTGTGGGTATGCGCATACTATTTAGGATATTCTAATGGGCTGAGCCACTGTCATTGTAGGTAGAGACCTGCCAATGGGAGAATTAGTTGTCTTTTATCAGGGAGTTATATGCGAGCACGGTTAGAGTCTTGAGCATGAGATTAGTCAATGGATAGACCATTGATATGTGTTTTGCTGAGATTAACCAACGGATTAAACCATGGTATTTGTTTTGCATATAAAATGTGCATAGTGATGTTCAATCTGCTTAAAAGAAATGTATTACTCACTGAGCCATGTTAACTCATTCTTTCATCTTTGTTATCTTTCAGGTCTAGCGAGTCGTCGTAAGACGTGTCGTTAACGGATGACAGTTTTGTTGGATGCTTTTGTTATAAGTGTAGTTTTTTTTTCTTTTTACTTTGGTGAGGCCCTTTAAGTTAATATAGATATGTCTATCCTTTGAAATATATGTGTATATCTATGATGGTTAGTAGCAAGCTCGAGTTTCTATCATCAAAAGGCTTCTCAAGCTATTTATGGACTATACATATTGTTATCAGTAGAGGTGTCAATATGGGTCATGACCCACTTTTAACCCACTTTTATACACTTGGGTCATATATGGGTTCAGTAAATTAAAAAATAGGTCAAATATGGGTCTAAGATTTTAAGACTTATTAAATATGGGTTCTAATGAAATTTAGCTCAACCCATTTCGACCCATTTTCACCCATGGGTTATAATTTCCAGGCCACCCCACCCTACCCCCTCCCCCACGGCTGCTAACCACATGCTCGCTCGCGTTGCCCACCACCTTCCCTCACGCCGCCGTCGCCGCTGCCACCCACGTCGCCTGCCCACTACTGCCGCCACCTGCGAGCCTAGCGCGAGCTTGGTCGCTGAGATTTGAGACTCCCGCAGCCCATGAGCCTAGCCGCTGGAAGGAGCTCCTCTGCCTCAAGAAGTTGCATCAAAATCAGAACCCTAAGTGCACTGATTTGACTCAGAAGAACACCAAATCTGCGTCCAAATCAGTGATGCATTTTCTCCACCACAGCTCAAATCTACATACGATGCCTCAAATCTGAGCCCCTCACTACTCAGAAATCCTCCAACGGCGAGTTCTTCTGATCTCTTCGTGTCACTCGCTGTCTTCTTGTCTTCGCGCGCTCGCCGAGACACGGCGGTTGCCAAGCTCTCACCGGGACGTGGCCGGTTGCCTCTTCGTCTTCGAAGCCTTGAATACTAGTGGACGGAGGAGGGATGTTGTAGAGGAGTGTAGATCGATTTGCAGATGGAGGTTGTAGACGGAGGAGGGAGGAGCAAGGAGATATAAAAAAAAAAAAGGAAAAGAAAGGAGAAAATAAAATAAAAAATTAAAAAAATTATAATAAAAAAAATTCATAAAATTTATATTGTATGATTGGTTAAATATCATTTTTTATATATCAAATCATAAGATTGTATGTTGGTTAAACATAGAATGTTAACAAATACGAGTCAGGTATGGGTGCGGTCGGATATGGGTTATTAATTTGTATTGAATAAATATGGGTCAAAACGGTTAAATGGGTCAATAGGGTTGGACCATATTCAACCCGACCCAAATCAACCCAACCCATCCATTTGACACTATAATTATCAGATTGAGTTTATTAAGTTAAGACAGCGTCTTTTGAGAAAGGGACGGCCGTGTCACAGTTCCTGTATTGTGATTTTGAGGTGTGACATATACGAAAGTCATCTTCTCGGGCGATCTCGACAGTGCAAATCCCATCACCGAGGCAAAATTCATTTGGAGGGTTAATCTGTTCTAAGTTAGTAGAATTACAGATTTCCACACGTCCCGCAAAGCTTACCACGTGGACATAACGTCAAATCCTTTCTCTGCTTTGTAGTCGTCTTCTCACAATAGAATAATCAACACGTGCATGCACTCTTAAGAAAAAAATCTTCAAAATGCGATTAATCTAGCTAGCAAAAAATCATTCAGTATGACACGGCGGTCATGTATCTCTCATCTGTTGGGCATTGTTGATATCGGTTTCTTCTCTAGGCAATCATTTTTTTTAAAGAGAATTGTCAAAAAAATTCTAGACCTATTGTACAATAGTAATTCAGCTATTAACTTTTTAATTTAGTTAATTTAGTCTTAAACATTTTAATGATTTGTCATTTCTTCGTCAATTTGGCCGAAAAATTATTGATGTAGACGTGACCATCTTGTATGGCACGATTGGCGTGATAGGGATGCTTTCTAATCTTTTAAAAATTTTAAATTGTCTTTTTTCCCCTAATTCCCTCTGACTGCCATCCCTGAGGCCCTAGGATCAGCGAAGGGAAAAAGGAAAAAAAAAAATTAAGATATTCATTATTTTGCAAAAAATCGTCTAGACTTCAGCGTTGATCATGTCATGTAGGATAATCGATGCTGACTACACTGTCCCATCAATGATTTCCAAGCAAATTGGCTAAAATAATTAGACTGAAACATAATCAAAAGGTTTAAGACTAACTTGGCCAAATTTAAAAAATTTAGGATGAATTTGCCGTATCTACAATAAATTTAACATTTTTTTTCTTGGGCAACTTTCTCTTTATTTCCATCGATTCTTAGTGTCATCAATATTGATATTGAGCAATAATATACGAAAGGGCATCCGGAATGTGAAAGCATCCCCACCAAATGGGCTTACAAGTGTGTGGATGAAATGTATTTATGTGTACATAATGGGCAACTAATAATTTAAGCGAAGAAGATGGGCTTCTAGGGAAGCTAATGTTCGAGAAGCTATCGCTAGAGACTATTAAATTTGTAGTGACAGTCATACATCACGAATTATAAAATGGAATACTTAAGAAGTGCCACGTGAAGGGTTTGGAGAGGAATGACCTGTTCTGTCAAGATGGGGCGATCGCGAGTGATTGGGATTGAGGAATATACATAACTTGCAAAAGCAGTAATTAAAGTCATCAGCCTTCTAGAACCCCCCCAAAAAAGTAAACATGCCTTAGGGGACTTGAAACATTGATAAAAACTTTCTTGATTGCTCTTTTAGGTCCGTCGTTGCCCCCATCAATTCTAAACTACTATACAAATGTCATTCAATTATGAATTTTCAATACTTTCAACTTAGTCCGAAAACAATTCTAGTGAAATTTCAATATAGTCATTTTAGTCAACTTTCACCGAACAATGGCTACCGTCATGACAGTGATTTCAGTGAGAATTGATGGAATGACTACATTTGAATTTGCGCGAAGATTGAGGACTAAATCGAAAAAATTGAAAAGTTTAGGACAGCGTTGATATCCGTACAATAAGTTTAAAACGATTGGACAAATTTCCTCAAATCAATCAACAAACTTAAGTAGTTGGCCTAAGGATTTAGAGAAATATGTGAGACTAACTCATCAATTTCTAAAGGAATTATGTTGTTATGATCCTTATTCTCAAAATAGATACAAGTAACGGGAAAATAAAAGTGGCTCGCCGATGACCATCGTAAAATGTCATTGTTTTCTCATATTTGACATTTTGAAGATCCTAAATAGAAATAAATACGTATAATTACTATTAAAGAACATCATTAAATGCCCACTTTCCAGGACCCTAAATTATAGGCAGGCACTCGTATAAATGTTTTTCCAGAGTGTATTCTGAAGTCATAATCCCCTTAATAAATAGTCACAGACATCTTCTAGACTTGGGAATCCAGATGTGTGTTGGTTAGATTTTTAGGAACCAATCAGGACGGCGGCTGCTGCTTTATCACACGTTTGCTTTAATTAAGGGTGTTTACGCTCAAATAGCAAACAAATTTCCTCCTTAAAAATAAAATGAGCGTAAACACCTTAATTAAAGCCAAACGGTGTGATAAAGCAGCAGCCGCCGTCTGATGGTCCTAAAAATCTAACCAACACACATCTGGATTCCCAAGTCTAGAAGATGTCTGTGACTATTATTTATTAGGGGATTATGACTAGAATAGACACTCTGGAAAAACATTATACGAGTGCCTACGATAATTAAGGGTCCTGGAAAAGTGGGCATTTAATGATGTTCTTAATAGTAATTATACGTATTTATTTCTATTAGGATCTTCAAAATGTCAAATATGAGAAAACAATGACATTTTACGATGGTCATCGGCGAGCCACTTTTATTTTCCCGTTACTTGTATCTATTTTGAGAAATAGGATAGCATAACAACATAATTCCTTTAGAAATTGATGAGTTAGTCTCAATATTCTCTAAATCCTTAGGCCCACTAACTAAGTTTGATTGATTTGAGGAAAATTTGTCAATCGATTTTAAAATATTGTACGGATATCAACGCGGTCCTAAACTTTCAATTTTTTCGATTTAGTCTCAATCTTCGCGCAAAATTCAAATGTAGTCATTCCAATCAATTCTCACTGAAAATCACTGTCATGACGGTAGCCATTGTTCGGTGAAAGTGACTAAAATGACTATATGAAATTTCACTAGAATTGTTTCGGACTAAGTTGAAAGTATTGAAAAATTCAATTGAATGACATTTGATAGTAGGTTTAGAATTGATGGGGCAACGACGGACTAAAAGAGCAATCAAGAAAGTTTTATCAAATGTTTCAAGTCCCCTAAGGCATGTTTACTTTTTTGTGGGGGGGTTCTAGAAGGGCATGATGACTTAATTACTGCTTTTGCAAGTATGTATATCCTCAATCCCAATCACTCGCGATCGCCCCATCTGACAAGAACAGGTCATTCCTCTCCAAAACCTTCACGTGGCACTTCTAAGTATTCCAATTTTATAATTCGTGATGTATGACTGTCACTACAAATTAATAGTCTCTAGCGATAGCTTCTCGAACATTAGCTTCCCTAGAAGCCCATCTTCTTCGCTTAAATTATAGTTGCCCATGATATGTACACATAAATACATTTCATCCACACACTTGTAAGCCCATTGGTGGGGATGCTTCACATTCCGGATGCACCTTCGTAAATGATTGCTCAATATCAATATTGATGACACTAAGAATCGATGGAAAATAAAGAGAAAGTTGCCAAGAAAAAAAAATGTTAAATTTATTGTAGATACGGCAAATTCAATCCTAAATTTTTTAATTGGCCAAGTTAGTCAACCTTGATTATGTTCAGTCTAATATTTTAGCCAATTTTGCTTGGAAATCATTGATGGGACAGTGTAGTCAGCATCGATTATCTACATGACATGATCAACGCGGAAGTAGACGATTTTGCAAAAATAATGAATATCTAATTTTTTTTTCCCTTTTTTCCCTTCGCATGATCACTAGGGCCTCAGGGATGGCAGTTCGGAGGGAATTAGGGAAAAAAGAAAAAATTTAAAATTTTTTAAAAAGATTAGAAAAAGCATCCCTATCGACGCCAATCGTGCCATACAGGATGGTCAATGTCTACATCAACGATTTTTCGGCCAAAATTGATGAAGAAATTGACAAATCATTAAAATATGTAAGACTAAATTAGCTAAATTAAAAAGTTAATAGCTGAATTAACTATTGTACAATAGGTCTAGAATTTTTTTTTTTGACAATTCTCTTTAAAAAAATGATGCCTAGAGAAGAAACCGATATCAAACAATGCCCAAAGATGGAGATACATGAACCCCGTGTCATAACTGAATGAATTTTGCTAGCTAGATTCATCGCATTTTGAAAGATTTTTTTTCTTAAGAAGTGCAAGCACGTGTTGATTATTCTATTGAATGAGAAGACGACTACAAAGCAGAGAAAAGGATATGAGGTTATGTCCACGTGGTAACAGCTTGACGGCACGTGTGGAAATCTGTAAATTCTACTAACTTAGAACAGATTAAGCACTCCAAATGAATTTTGCTTCGGTGATGGGATTTGCACCGTCGAGATCACACCTCAAAACCACAATAATAACAAGGACTGTGACACGGCCGTCCCTTTCTCAAAAAGACGATGTCTTAACTTAACAAAAACTCAATCTGATAACGAATATGTATAGCCATAAACTAGCTCGAGAAGTCTTTTGATGATAGAAAATCAGAGCTTGCTACTAAACCATCAATAGATATACACATATATCTTTCAAAAGGATAGACACATCTAATATTAACTTAAAGGGGCTCACCAAAGTAAAAAAAAAAAAAAACTGACAACTTATAACAAAAGCACCCAACAAAAATGTCATCCGTTAACGACACGTCTTACGCACGACTCGCTAGACCTGAAAGATAACAAAGATGAAAGGAATGAGTTAACATGGCTCAGTGAGTAATACATTTCTTTTAAGCGGATTGAACAATCACTATGCATATTTTATATGCAAAACAAATACCAATGGTTTAATCCGTTGGTTAATCTCAGCAAAACACATATCAATGGTCTATTCATTGACTAATCTTATACTCAAGACTCTAACCGTGCTCGCATATAACTCCCCTGATAAAAGACAACTAAGATTCTCTCATTGACAAGGTCTCTACCTACAATGACAGTGGTTTGGCCATTAGGATATCTTAAATAGTATGCGCATACCCACAAATTCATTAATCGGATTCACAGTTATCTTGAGCAGTACAAACTCACAACAACTCAAAACCAATAGCATAAATCTGTCACAAACTATCTCAAATAGATAAAACAGCAGTAAATATTCGATCCTGTTTTATGCAACAAAAATGTTATAAACACTGCTTTTGCTTTCTCTTCAAAAAAATAAATCACATTATAAACTCATATTATATCTTTTTAGAAAAATATGAGTTTACATAAGTCAAAGAAGAAATAGTATCACTCACCAAACAAAGGAAAAATAAAAATGCAACTGTTACTCGAACCAAGGCGTTTGAATTCCTATTCAAAAGTATAGAAAAATGGATCAAAAATGAGTAAAATGCACTCTAATAAACGACTCAACTAATTTACACCTATTTAATGATAGAATAACGACTATGTGTTAATAAAAGCTCGCCCATATCGGATACCCTTTGTTGTTCATAGCAGACAGCTCACGTTTCGAAACTAATAAGGCCATAACTCACTCCACCAAGCTCCGTTTCAAGTCATCTTATAATTCAAACGAAACTTATTCGACGTACTACAAAAGTCCTAATATGATCAACCTCAAACAAAAACAAAAAAATGAATATATCAGCTCTTGAAGTATACTGTTCGCACGCATACTATAGCAACTAGAATTGAGAAATCTTGTTTCGGGCATACCAGAATGTCAAATTAAGATCCGTCAAATCCCACGACTTCACAACATTCTAAATTTTCATCTTTATACAAAAACGCAGCATAAAAACTCTTCAAACAAACTTAGCAATTTAAACTCAACCTAAGTTCGAAATTAAGCCCTAAATCTGAAAATCACTTCAATAGGAGAAACAATGAATGCAAGTACTTACTATACATTGTTAAACAGCATTGGGATAGCTTGAAGAGGCACATGATTTCGACCCCTTTTCTTTTTTTCTTTTTTTTTTTCTCTCTTTTCTCTCTTCCTCTTCTCCTTTCTTTCTTTCTTCCTTCTTCTTTTCGTGCGTTTTCTGTACAGAGAGAGGAGCTGCTGCCTTTTTTTCTTCCATTTTCTTTTGTTGACTTTTCAACGCTTTTTTTTTGGGTTTGGGGCGGGGGGACTGATAGTTCGACCACGTTTTGATTTGATCAAACATTACAGTATAGGTTTCAAAAAAAAATGAGTGTACACTATATTTAATTAACATAATGGATTTTGATGATCACAATAATAACAGTAATATCCTAGATCAATGATCATTATCCTTTGCAAATACAATTTGCTTTAATTACTACAATAATATGTCAATCCCTAGAACAAATGCAAACATTACTCTCACAAATACAATCAGATAAAACCAGTCACAAAGTTGTAAGTCGAATCCAGCGGCAAAGAAGCTCTCCTGACAATATGGGATATCGAATTAACTGAAATAGAGAAAGTTACTCGTGAGTCTTCCTCATTAGCTATCGCTTGGCCGGTCAAAATGAGTTATAATATCATTTCTTAATCGATATATGATGAACTGAGTTGTTATATAAATTAGTTATATTCAATAAAAGAGCTAAAAATAATATGAATGTTAAATGGATCATAATTGATTCATACATGGGTTATAAATGATTTACAACTAACTTAAATCTAACACAACTCTATGATTCTCTTTTCATTCTCTCTCCCCTCCATCCGATTTCGCGCTCACTCATTCCGCACATTCATCTTAGTTTGGTATGACTTTTCATAAATTGGGTTGATCATGGAAGTGTTTTAAGAATATGGGTCAGGTCGAATACGAGTCTCTAAATTTGCATTACATAAAAATGCGTCATTACATTCTCTCTTCATTCTCTTTCACTATCACTTGATCCCGCGCTCACTTACTGCGCACTTTCACATCAATTTGAGTATGACTTTTCTTAGATCAGTTTAAATAAGAAAGTGTCGGGTCGGGTCGGATCGGAAATTGGTCATTATATTTGTATTGGGTCAAAAAAGGGTCATAATGAGTTAATTGTGTTTATTTGGTCCGGATCATTTTCAATCCGACCTACCAATTTTATGGGTCTAGCTATCACGAGCCCTAAGTTATAACAATCTTCAACTCATATGCTTTCGCAATCGCATTCAATAACCTAGAAAAATAAAGAAAAGTAGCCTAGTCTAATGCCAAACAAAGAGATGTGATCAGATCCAGCACTGAAAATAGAGAAATAAGCTACCCCGGAAAAATCGCGCAACTGAGAAAATCGAAGTTGCTTGGTGCAAATTGCGCCCACAAAGACAAAGGAAGGGAATGATTCCCCAGTGATAGTGGGGTCCAAATCTTGATGTCGACTTCTTCCTGCGATAGCCATGCAAATCTGCAGGGTTGGCATAAACCTACAACAAAGTCAACTCTTGAGGAGGGATTCGTGGGGATCGCTCTCGATCGTTGCTTTCGTTTTCGTCTTACCTTGGTTCGGACTTAGCCAGGAAACTATAGATCTATCGTCAAGAACATGCCCAAGCCCTTGAGATTATGGCTAGAAAAATCCATCATATTTAACAAAGATACGAGGGAAATTCGTCCATAAATTTTCGAAGCTACTCTATGATGACCAATTCAGTCTTAAATCTTTTAATTGTGTCAATTTAATCATAAACATTTTGATTATGACAATTTAATTCTAAAAATTTTGACAATTTGTCAATATAGTCCTTTTGACCAATTATCTAAATAATAGGTTCATGACTAAATTAGCAAAATTTTAAAATATTTAAAACTAAATTGACACAATTAAAAGATTTAAGGATAAATTGGCACAGCCGAAAGATTTAAGATTGAATTGACCGTCGTACGATAGATTTAAGACTTTTTAGATAATTATCCCAAGATAAATCTGTTGTGACATTAATAGTGCCATGAAATAGAACAATCGTTAATCTTCTAGAATAATACGATTAATCTCTTTTGGCCAATATAAACACATGCATTATTTCCTTCATGGAGAGCGTAGCAAGACCTATAATTCAAATGCAAGGGAGCATAGTAAGTTTACCTCTATAAAACCATTTACGCAAAAAAAAAAAAAAGTATTTAGTTTGTTCATGATTATTGGAAATGTTATTTCAAATAAAATGTTAAATTCTCACCGTGTACGCATGTGACATCTAAACTATACACAGATTTGTTTCCAGAGCCATTAATTATTAGCAATACTTGCTGCATTAGAGATACATTTTTCACTGACATTAGATAGAATGAAAATCGATCCAGAAGATATGATACTAGAAATTCCATATATTAGTTTTGATAAATGACCTGCTAACGAGGATTTTAGGGATGAGCAATACGGCCGGTTTAACCCGGGAATCAATCCGGTCCAATCGGACTAGTTCCAGGCTGGTACGCATGGGATTCGGGTAAAGCCAGGGAACCAGCCTTTTCCACATTGGAGTTAAACTTTTTTTTTTTTAGAAAAGTTTAGTTTCCCTTCATTGTACTTTTTTTTTTAATAATTGTTCTAAAACTTTTGTCCATACTTCACGATCGAATTTACTAAGGAAATAAAGATTAAACATTTGCTTTGTTACCCTAATAATTTGTACTTGCACTGTCCTCATTCTCCCATCATGTGCCATGCACTCACTTTCTCGTCCACACATGCAGATTGCCTGTCATTCTGTTGGTCACATTATATGACAAACCACTCTCGATCTTATAGATTTATTTGGGATCGAGGCAACATGTTATTTGACCTCATATGCCAATGTGTCCGGTCTCTAATGAACAAAAGTTCGATGCATGCATTGCAATACTTTATGCTTATTATATATGATCTATTTCCTTTAATGGGTTTATGTATGGTTAGTTAGCTTGTTATCTTTTGCCAATTCCATTTTCTTTATGCCAATACTACCAAAAACCTCCCTCCACACTCGGGGAAATTTGTCCAAAAAAATCTAAACTTATCGCACTTTTGTCAATTTAGCCCTAATCCATTTTAATTTTTTCAACTGAATCCTAAACATTTTCATATTTTTTTCAATTGAGTACATCTGGCAAATTTTGATTAGAAATCACTGACGTGAACATCGGCCATCCTACGTGGTACCACCAGCTCTGACATGGATATCGGTAGTGCCACGTAGGATAGTCGGCGCCCACATCAGAGTTTTTTTTGGTTAAATTGGCCAGATGGAGTCAATTGACAAAACACAAATAACTTTATGACTCAGTTGACAATAGAAAGTTTACAATACATTTATGACTTTTTTGACAATTTTCGTGCCGCTCTTGCCACTGCAACATTGATAATGCAGGAATATAAGCTTCATCCGTTCTTGCATATGGCATGGCGTGCCAATTACTTGTGAGATGTTTCTTCTGCAAGTAGCCCATGAATATGGTATGATTTGTCAAAATTAGTCTCAATGATACTTGCTCATGATGTGCGCTTACCCTGGCTAAACTCTAGAGGGTACGACCTAATCCCTAGATCATTGGGCCAACCATCTTTGAAATTAATTGCTTAGCCTAACCCCTAGATCACATTAAATAATTCACAAATTAACTCAAGAACTTCCTTGCATGATAATTTAGACAAATTGTACACTTCATGTCAATTGAAAATGGACTTTCCAAGGAGGTACGCATGACGGATATATTGGGCTAATACCTCCAAAATTCAAAAGTGATCGACAACTTGGCTTCTTTTTCAACTCTCACTGATAAAGCAACACCTTAGTTTCTTCTTCAACACTCACTAAGAAAGCAACACCTTGATTTCTTCGGAGTACGTTTATTTTGCAAAAAAAAAAAAAACAAAGGATTTAGAAAAATATATTTGTATAAATGATCATTTTTATCACATACAAAAATGAATACATGAAGAGAAGAATTAATCATTTAGAAAAATAGTTAGACATAGATTGTTGCTGATAATGAAAATATTTCTCATTATTAATTATTTTAAATGATGTAAGCAATCGTTTTAAAGAAAATATTTTTCAACTCATTCTTTTTCTATGGGACAAGCGGAGCATTAATCTCTATTATTCTTCAAAGCACATGATGTTGAATTAATCAAGTCGCGCAATTAGATTGACAATATGTTTTGCCGCTAATTTGTGCTTAATTGTCAATGGTAACTTCCGATAAATTTATCAGCGTAAAGTGTGCAGGAGTGCAAGTGTTTTTTTTTTTTTTTTTGTTGAGGAGGACAAAGGATTTGATCGATATTTTCAATAGCAACGGAGAAATCTCTGTCCACTCAATAAAATGTCATGCAGCTGTTGACACCAAAATTAGAATAATTAGCCGTTGACATCAAAATTAGAATAATCCATTATCTGGAAGATAGAATCTTCTTATGCAAACTATGCAAGTACGGGATTAATTGTCCAACAAGTTAGGGGTGATCAGCTTCAGGATGGATAGTTCTCACTCTAAAATCGAAAACCACCGGCTAGGGACCGGTTCCGCAAAATACGAACCGTGAACCACCCGCTCGTTCCATAAATCCACCTGAGTACTGAACCACCAATCTGGTCCAGTTCTTGGATGAATCCATGGAACCGGTCTTATAGAATAGTTTGACTTGCAGATCTCTGAGGAATTCGCTAGGATATGTTCAGAAAATGAAGCCCTTGCTCTTTAAGCTCTTCACAATATCCTTGATGATTTGTTCCATGGGGATAACCTCTAATCCCAAGTCCATCAGCTTCGTAGCTCCATTCTTCGTCCTCAATAACCCTAGCTAAGTATCCTTGGGTAATCTATCAAGACAAAATACTAAGTTTAGCAATACAAGCCATATACAAATCCTACAAAAGACATCTTGTACCGTACAAGACTTCTAGTGACATAGATGAAACATAAACACAACATAGACCGCAAATAGAAGCATCTGCATCTGAGCCTCTCCTATCAATTTCGGTAACAATAATTAACATACAAGAGAGAAGATTCTTTAAAAACAACTAGAAGCTGCTAATTAGAAATTTTGCCCAGTTCTACCAACTAATTATATGCAGGCAATTAAGCATCTTATTAGCCTCCAAGTTATCTGAATTTGACTAGTGAGGGAAGCTTTAGCATCTTATTAGCCTCCAAATTATATAAAGTCCGGTTCGGTTAGACCGGGTTCACACCTGAAATTGGAAACTGAACCGGTACCTGCCGATTCCAGCAAATTGAAATCGAGAACCGAACTGATACTCACCGGTTACCATCCAAAATGAACTAGTTAGATACGATCTGGTCCAATTTGGTTAGATCATGGTTTTTTTCTCACGCCTACAAAAAGTCACCTACATATTTTCATTATCCATTTATCAAGTCAGAAGTAATGAAGAAATAATTACCCAATTCAAATTGCAAAATCTCATTCACAAACTAAATAACTTATTACTTTTTAAGTGCCAAAATAAATGGATTTATTATACAAAAATTTTGTTATCATATTGAATATATTTTATGTAGTTTAAAGTTGTATTTCATATATTTTATATCATATCTTTAATTTAAACTCCATGAGAAATTAAACTTGGTAAGTAACAAATAAACGAGTTAAAAATTAATTGTTGATTGCGTGCAACTTAATTTCGATCTTAAATGATTTACGACAGATTAATTCTAAAAGAATCAAGATCGTTCAAAATATTAGAAATTATTTCATCAAAAAGAAGGGAAAACCCATTAGTACTTGAGATTCGCTTTTATTTTTGTTTTTTCAAGAAAAAGTTTAGGGGGAGGGGAGGTTGGAGTCATGCCATGTGGACTTATAATTGGACTCACAGATCCTCTATCAATTTGAGCCATCGAAACGGGAACCGAACCTTGTCCAATGCAATAACAAGATTCACTTTAAGTAATGAGCATTACGAGAAACCGCATATATGTTCTTCATTAATATATGTTGTCTGCTTTCAAAATTCTCAATGAGGTGACATTGTGATCGCGTCGAAAAAAAAATCGAAGATAACCCAATTAACGAAATCGGATAAGCAATCTTGGGCTGCATTTAGAGCCATCCAGAGAACTTCAAAATTGAAGGGGGGGCTAAAGAAGGCAATCAAACAAAATCAAATCCGATTCTCCCAAATTTTTATAAAGCGGGCAGGAAGATTTAGGACTTTGTGGATCGACAAAATACCCAAAGCAAAATATCTCATAATATCTCCAAAATGAGCATAGTTCCATATCTCAGCGGAATGGGATTAGCTTGCCAACGCGCGCTCAACACAGATCATATGACCATCGCTGTTTTGAAATGAAATTTTGGAACATCCTCTGACATTTCCTCTCTCTCTCTCTCTCTCTCTCTCTCTCTTCTGATGTTTCTTCAGGCAGAGATTAGAACGTCACTCCTTTTTCTCTTTCTTCCGTAGTTTCTCATCACCTTCACAAATCATTTGTCCTCTTCTTCTCTCGACAAGATCCCGGATGCTTCTTCTCACTTTACCTCCGAATCTTTGAGCACCCAAGAATGAAGTCGCCGCTTCGTCTTACCCCTCCGTTTTCTTTCCTTTCTCTCTCTTCCACAGGCATTAACCTCGGTGTATGCGCGACTGAGGCAAAAAAGAAGAAGCGATTTTATATTGATATAAGAAGTGGGTGCGCCTCGGTCAATGAGAACTGTCCGGTTCTCTGTTGTTACAGAGTTTCAGTCGAAGGAGAGGAGAGTACATGGAAAGCAGGGAAATCACGTTTTCTTTTTCGTGAATGTTAAGGTTAGCACGCTCTTTTTCTTCTTCCTCCTCTTCTTTTTCGTTTTGGATCGATTTCGGTGGTTGACGAGGAAAAAGCAAGTCTTTGTTAGTAGAGCTTCCTTCCCCATTTTTTTTTCCTTTTTTTTTTTTCGGGCTTTTTTTTGGGTGTTTCCTTCATCACTCACGAGATTTTGTTTCTTTGCGTGCTTTGTTTATTCATGCAGTTGTTGTTTTTCTCGGGAAAATCTTGAACTGATTTTTTTCTTCTCTTTAAAATAATCGAGCGTTTCTCCTTCCAATCAGGTGGTTGATAGCTGTTCGGTCGCTTGCCCCATTCGGCGCGTCGTTTCATCTTTTAAAAAAAAAAATTTCCTCTCGATGCGTTGCATACTCTCTCTCTCTCTCTCTCGCTTTGCGTTTGGACTTTTTCCTGGAAAGTGACGGAAATGTGGAAAATCCGAAGTTGGTGAGAATTTTTGGCTCTCTGGGTGTTGTGGAATTCCTGCGGTAGAGAGTAAAGATCACGCCTTTCACTTAATGCCCCGACTGTTTTATTGAGCTCAAATCTTCATTTCCTCGTCCATATGATTTCAGTTTCGTCTGATGAGAAATTTCGAGTTCTTCTAAGAAATTCTCTTGTTTTCTCTCTCGCTTTCTCTCTCCAGCAATTCGAGAGTAGTGGCTTGGAGGAGAAGATGGGAACCCAGAAAATCTCGGTGTCAGATCACATGAACGGATTGCAAGCCGATAAGTCCGATGACTTGGTCATCGACATGAAAGCTTCTCGCATCTCGCTCCTTCTCCTTGCAAGGACATCAATTCCAGAATCACCGTGAGTCTCTCTCTCTCTCTCTCTCTCTCTCTCTCTCTCTCTCTCTCTCCACACACGAGTGACCAAGGTCTTCTCTGTTCACTTTTTTTTTTTGGGCTAACGCTCTTGTCCGAAAAAAACAAAATTTTGGCCCGGTACTGTTTCAAGTTTAATTCTTGTTCTTGTAAATATATGTGGGCTGTTGGAAGTGAAATGAGCAGAACTAGCTTTTGAGGCCTTCCTTGATGTGCTTGAGCTTTTATATTGTTGTCCAGCATGTTCATGATACAGAGCAACATAAATACATGCACTGCGAAAATTCGAATGTTCTGATATGACGAACCTTTAAATTGGGCGAATCCAAGAACTGTGACACCACACACGCAGCAAGTTCTTAGAGTTACCCTGAGCAGCGATTCGTTTGTGGTAAAAAAAGCAGAAACTGTGTGCTACTTCTTGGAAAATTAGAAATGTAGGTACTGAATTTCGAGATATTTTCTTCGAGATGGCATTTCGGTGTTGGTTTTGATCCAAATTAGGTGACTGTTTTCTGCAAACTTCCCTGATCAATCCTTCATTCTATGTTTCAAGAAGAAATTCTGCTCCCTGCACTGATTACTAATTTCCTCTTATGGGTTCTTGAACGAATGTTTATCCGGAGAAGTTACAGAGAAGCCTTTCTCGAAAAGGGTCTCCAAGAGTGAACGAGGACAAGGTCATCTCTAACGCCAGTGCCGCAGATAAAACCGGCAGCCAACCAGGGATTGTCCTGGCCACATCCTCGCCCAGAGGTATGCCCAGAGGTACCATCCCTTGTCCATATACACAATGCGCAGGTCCTTGCATGATTTGGCCACCGGTGATTCCGTTGTCATCATTGCATTTACGTCGGCGACAATGTGAATTTCTTAGATGCTAGCGAGCTGTCCATCGTGCCCCTTCTTGTTATCGAATGCTCCAAAGAAATGAAGGAACAAAGTTGCTTTCTCTTAAATTATTGTAATTGTGCTTTTGTGGAAGTTTGAAGATGAGTGATTTAGGTTGTTGGCTCATCTGGGCCATTTGGTCCGCAATTGATAGTGACAAGAATGATGCTGATGAATAATAATAGTACCGAAGAGAGTGCTAAATCTCCAGGTTTTTTATATATGACAAACAACTGTATCCAGCTTGATAGCGATGACTCTGCTTTGAAATTTTTTATCAACTCAAACAGTTAATTGTCGATTAGATTAAGAACTGATCATTGAAAGCTGATCTTCTTCTGCTGCTGATTAGTTTGATTCAGAAAATATGCTGCCTCTGCTGGGTTAATCAAGTTTGGTCCAACCAAAGCCGCGGAGATGTATCTTTTTTCTCGAGAAAGTTTTGATTCTTCATTGAATTTTCTGATAATTTGGTAGATATGAAGCCTATCATTGTCATAGGTTCGGTTTAATAATCAAGCATAGTTGGTGGGAAAGTAAAAATGGGGCTCTGTATTGGCAGAAGCAACCAACTGCAGGTCAACTCCAGGGAACAGCAAGTGGTGAATTTGGTTGGCAAAATTATGAAGAGTTCATGAAAATGTCTCACTGGTATCTATGGCTGTTGATTTGCAGCTTCACTTCTAGGGTCCAACTCGACGGACGCAGCCACGATGGCTGCTCTTGGGACGATGGATCATGCCAGTAAACTGCAGAACCACCATCAGATCACCGTCACCAGCGGAAGCATTGGGACTGCTAATGAGAGCAGGTTCGCTCTCCGAAGAAATAGTTTCCGGCGATCTTCTCCTTCATGGATTCTTGATCCGAAGAGAATCCTTTTCATTTTTGCTACTCTGTAAGTTTCGATCCATCGTCATTTTCAAGCGTTTTTCTATTGTGAATTACTGTAAACGTGAGTGGCACTCGTAGAAGTTCCAACTGCAAGTCGGGATATTGATCTGAATATTTTTGCGACAGGTCGAGCATGGGAACGATTTTGTTAATTTATTTCACCCTTTCGATCAGCAAGCCAAGCACGGGTGGCAGTGATTTTGACTTGCCGCAGTAATCCGGGGTGGTGTCTTTACAACAGAGACTAGATTTAGCTTTTACGCATGGAGTTTGGACTTTGAATTCGCGGCACAGAGCTACCTTATGGTGAGGTCATTTTCAGAGATCTTTGGCACTCTCTTCTTGACGTGGAAGTTCAACCAGCAAAAGCCAACCAAAATCAGGGAACAAACTTAAAGAGAAAGGGAGGGGAAAAAAGAATTTTGGGTGGATGAGAAATGATTGGTCTGGGAAAAACGAAGAAGAAAGGGAGAGGAAAGAGCTGAATCCATTCCATCGTCATTGATTCCGCTGGACCAGAGAAATCTCGATGGTTGGCCTTTCAGAGGATTTTTCATAGGTGATGGCACACTTCAAAATGACAGAGGAGGAATCTTCTAAGCAACGGGACAGAGAGAGAGAGAGATCAAAGGCACATGGTCGGGTGCTCTGTTTTTGTTAGCATCTTGTGTCTCCTTACACGCAATGGGATATTTCCGAGAGTCGCTTTTTCTTTCTCTGTGAATATGTCGTCCCTTATGTAGATTTTGTTCCTCTTTTAAGTATGTAGCTTGAGATTGAGCCTTTTTGCGCGTGCATGCACATTCAAGCATGTGTGGGAACCAATGTCTCTGCCTTTTTTCAGAGAACATTAGTATAAACAGAGCATGTTGGGGTAAGTACAGTAGGGAAGAGAAATGTTGGAGGGCCCGTCATGATTCCCTACTGCCCAGGACTGAACAGGGAAAAGGGAGAAACTAAAATCAATGTTTGCACATAAAGCTGGTGGATTATGATGACCTTTCTTAAGAATTACAATGGATAGGCTGGTGGTGCATTTAATAGAGAGGAAACCACCAATTCCAAAATCGAAAACTTTTGAACCCAATGCAGCCAACATAACTTGAACAGTTGGGTCAACAAGAAAGGTGAAAAGAACGAGAGAGTTTGCTCACAACTGGCCTTTCTTCAATTTTTGGAGTCACACAGTGTCTGTGATCACAAAAGGTTGCCAAGACTTTGATGATTTATCAGAGTTGGTTCAGATTCTCCCATCCTCACAGCCTCTCTAGCAGCCATAACCTCGGCAAGCAATTATTGCCTGTTTGTATGGCCAGCTTTCCACTTCATATGGCAAATGACAGTACCGGTCATGCAACCAAGTTCATGCAAGGGACAGCCATTAAAGCACATCTCTAGAGGGAAATTTCACAACTGTTTTGGCAAGTACCAGTCTTGCTCATTAAGAGCATGAGATAGCAGGCAGCAACATATTAAAGAGTATTAAATAGTAGAGCGTGTAGTAGACATAGAAAAGGAAAGCTTAGTAGTAATAGCCGACACCTTAACTGGAGATTTGGTGGGGAATGATTGCAAGTTGCATCATCTGTCCGTTGAATTCTAGGACCAGCATTGGGACCAGAAGTCAGGAGAATTGTCTTCCCAATAAACCAAAGACCAACTCACATAACATTCGGAAAAAGAGACAATACCAACAATGCATTTAATTCATCCAACAGCAGATTGCCGTATGATCTTAATGATATCGCTTTTCTTCAAGAGGCGAAAGACAAATTATTAGTGCTATTTACAAACATACGACTTGCGACTTGCATCCTGAGTGTACGAGGATGCTTAAATACTCTGTAGGTAAGTATTTTTAGTTATTGTTCTACAGCAGCAAGATGGCCTCAGCAGGAGCATTGGCAACGCTTTCTCCCCCCTAGCAACTATGTGGTTATATGGAAGAAAAATATATGGGAAAACCAAGATGCTTGAGCATGATTGCTGGTGAAATGCACAAAAATTGACAGCTTCCAGTCTGATCACTCTTTGCTTTGAAACGAAACCTTGCTCAGATGGGGGAACGTAATATCAGCAGCAAAAGGACTCCTTTTGGTGCAGTATAGTATCGCATCTTGGTACGTGAGGACTTGGAAGTTGACTTCCTCTTCTTTAATATCGCTTTGAGATTCTTGGCATCGAACATCTTTGCTTCCTGTCGTGGTAAAGCCTCAAAACAACAGCTGCGGTTTCTTCAATTGCTTTTCCCGTCACCTCTTCAAGAAAGAACATCAAAACACTTCAGATTGATATAGAGGTGTGAGGTTTTTAAGAAACTTCAAAGACTTCATTGAGACTTCATCTATCGATCTTCTTACAACGAATGTACACAAAATTGGCACATTTTTGTTTGCCCCAAATCAAGACTTAATAGAAGCGATGGAGAATGAAAAACAAACAGGCGGAGGAAAGATGTCCTCACCAATGACCGGCCAAACTGGATTTTGGGAAAAAATCTTCCCAGCAAACTCCAGTTCTTCTCTGACATAGTCCATCTCTGAATAATTGCTCCGAGCATCCTCACTGAAGCCCAAGCTCTTAGCTCTGGCTTTTCTTATCGTTTGCAAGACAACAGGATTGATCGTGAGACCAAATACCTTCTCTGGGTCCACTTCAAACAGAGCCTTCGGCAACTCTACACCCATGACAATAGGAACATTTGCAACTTTGTAACCTTTTTGAGCCAAATAAATGGATAATGGTGTCTTTCCAGTTCGAGAAACGCCAGCAAGGAGGATATCTCCTTGTGCAAGTTTTTTCGGCAATGCACCATCATCTTGCTTTATCGTAAACTCGATTGCTTCGATTCTTCGAAAATAGTCTTCCGTGAGAGGGAAGCTTCTCCCAGGCGCACCGCGGGGAAGGCCAGAAGGAGAGACACCTAAATGAGAAGCAACGGCTTCAGTGATTGGGCCAAGGACATCGTGGATGGCACGCCCCAATGCTTGCAGGCTTGTTTTGCCGATTCAGCCATCTCTGGGTCAGCAAGGGTGTAAGCAAGCATTGCACCTTCTATCGCTGCTTGCTTTACAATCTCCAGCAGCCTCTCCACATCATCTATCTAAATATGGATATCAAAGGATAAAAATCAGGAGATGCAATACCTAACTCACTGAAATATGTATTAGCAAATCTAGATAAATTGACAACCAACTACATGATGGACTTATCATCAATCCTAAAAGATTTCAAATGAGGGAAGAGGCTGCTTCCCATCACCAATTAACCTTAGAAACAATGATATTCCAGGAATTCTCATCCTAGGAATCAGCAGGGCAAGCAATGACACGATGGTGCTGCGATTCATGCCAGGGTCTTTTGCCCCTTCTTAAAGAGACAAATGGTGCTGCCGCTGTGCCACCAACTCAGTTGGAGAAGGGAAACTCATGAGCCAGTTCCAGGGAGAGCAAAAAGGAAAAGAAAAGAAACAATACCACAACTACGTCTTATTTACAAGTATCCAACCGAGCCCAATCCAAATTTGTGCATCTTCTCCTTGCTCACCCCAACACAACACCCCCAAGGCGCCAACTCATGGGTATCACCACTCACCATCAGAACACCAATTCATCAGACTGCCATTTACATGATTTCCTCAAAGATGTGAAACTCCAGTAAAATCTTTCCGGTGGGATTAGAGGAAAACGTTAATGGGGTTTGAGTGACTGCAAATTTGCAACAACAATCAAACAAACAAGTGAAGCTCCAGCACCAAATAAACTATGCATTGAACATGATAGTTTCCACATAGGCATGAAATCATCACCATGGACTAAACGAAGCTACTCCATTTCCTCAGTGAAACACAATGCATGTTGGCCCATCATGTAATTATAAGCGATTTAAAGTATACGACCGATAAAGAAGCAAAATTTATGTAAGAAAAGTGAAGATAATTACCCCAGAAAACAAATGGGTATTGACAGAACAGCCACGATCCACCAAGCAATGCTCGAACTGGCCCAACGCGGCGTTAACCGAGTGTTCCGCCGTCCACCCCGTCCCGTCCGAGACCATGTATATCTGCTTCGCCGCCGTCGCCATCAACTCCACGTTATCGTCGCCGTTGCTCCCAGTCGAACCCTCCGCGTCCCCCGACATCCCCGACAATCCGTCGAGCAACGCCGCCTGAGCACCCCGACCCTCCGGCGCCTGGGACTTCTGGACCGGCCGGTCCAGCTTCCGACCGGACCGAATCGCGCGGGCCCTGGACCACCGGTTCAGCTGACCGCTGCCCTTGAACTTGCGAATTGCGGATGGCTCGGAGTCTGGCCCTGTCCCCGCTCCAGTTTGGGTGGCCGAGGCGGGTGGAGGAGCTGGCGCGGGCGGTGGCGTTGGGCGGTGGCCCGGCAGGTTCATGTAGGCGCCGGTGGCGGCGGCGGTGGACATCTCGTCACGGAGTATTTGTCAGTGGATTTTCTCTCCTCTTTGTTCCGGAAGTTATTGATCGGTTGATGAAGATATTTTCATCGACTGAGAAAGAAATGAGTGATTTCTCTTCTTGGGCAGGAGCAGCACACTGATAAAAGAAAATAAAAAATATATATATTTCACGAAAAAATGAATAATTTTAAAGACATCATTTATATTGCTTTAAAAACCGATTTAATGGAAAATTTTTCATTTTTTAAGAAAATAATCTGACAAAAATTATTGTTTATATAATAAAATACTTTTTCATTTTCATAAACAATATAAGAGATCATTATTAAAAAAAAATTCAAATCATTCACTTTCCGCAACATTAGCGCCCAAGTTTAGGTTCAATTTCAATTTTTGCCCCAAAATTTTTTTAAGTCTGAAAGAACTTCCAAACTTTAGGTCTAATTCCAATTTTGTATGACTTTTTATAATTTAAAAAAATCACCAACTTTAACTATATTTTCAAATTGCCTTGAACTTTTTTCTCTTAAAAAAGTCATCAACTTTCAATCTAGTCTCAAATCAACATCCGTTCAGAAATCTCCATTATTTGTCTGATATGGAAGAAACCGACATTGGCAAGGTGCTATAAAAAATTATCTCCAAAATAAAATCGCTATCCCATATGAAAATTAGGATTGACAAATTGTGATATTAGGACAAAAAGCTAACGATAGTAGATTTGGAATTAGAGTTGAAGTTCGGTGTAGCTTTGGAACTGAACATAAAATTGGGGATTCTTTTTTTTTAGATAAAAAAAAGGTTCATAAGGGTGTCGATGATAGAAATTGAGACTAGAGTTGAGATTTAAGATTTTTTAGGAGATTAAGGCGTGATAGTGGAAATCATAAGGGTGTCGATGGTCAATTGGTTTTCTTGAAAAATTGAACAAAATTGATAATTATAGATAAGCTTGAACTGAATCAAATCTAGCCAATATGAACTGAAACCAAATAGCCAGTTTAGGTTTCGATTTTCTAGATCTTTATTTTTATTTTTCGTTTTTTGGTGGCCGAGGCTAGCAACCCCGTCGGCGGGGGGTCACGGCCCCTTGCAGACAAGGCGTCATGAGCCCTCATAGTCCTCGCCCGCCCCCTCGCGATGGTTGCCGAGTGCTTGGCTGAGGGGTCACGATGCCCCCCTCACCTTAGTGTGCGAGAGGGCCGCAATGCCTTTTGCTGGGTAGGCCAAGCTTGTCATTGTCGAGAAGAGGAAGAAGAAGATGGTGACGCGAGCTTTGGCTCGGAGGGGAGGTTGGACTCGGACTTGGGGGCGGCCTCGTCCCTAGAGATCTGGTTGTTGTCTAATTGGCCGTCAAGGAAGGAGAGGATGTTATGGGGGTACGTCGACGGTTTGAGGCGCTTCATATGTCTTTTGTTTCTTCTATTTGGTGCTTCAGCGGCTGATCTGCATTTTTTTTTTATTTCTAGGTTTTCCTTAGAAGCTGTAACTGAAGCATTAAGGTTTTATTTGGAAGATTTGATTCAATTCGGTTAATAACTGAACTATATCCATAAAAAAAATTAATAAATAAATAAACTGAACAAAAAAATTGTGGATTTTTTCAATTATCCAAACTGAAAACCGAACCGAATTGAAAATTCACAAATTCCAATTCAATTTAATTTTTTGGTTCAGTCCTGACACCCCTGGCAATCTATTCGATAGAGAGGACATTGCGCAAGTTGTGAAAATTTCACCATGCTTCTTCCGTACATGATCTGAGAATTCAATCTGAGGGCCACATTTGGGTGGACTGCGGGCCTAGTATAAGCCCATGTCTAATTGAATGTTTTTTACGTTTAACAAGGCAATCTGCTAACGGCCCAAAGGTGGGAACTGATGATGGATTTATTTTTGGAAAAATTTAAAATTGCATGTGTATTCTTTTGGGACACAATATATAGTTATCCTAAGTAGCATCGACACTGATATACGACAATACAACATGACAAGCCGACACATCATATAGAATTCCGACACATTAGAACATGTATATTAAATGTTACATTTTAATATACATGTTCTAATGTGTCGGAATTCTATATGATGTGTCGGCTTGTCATGTTGTATTGTCGTATATCAGTGTCGATGCTACTTAGGATAACTATATATTGTGTCCCAAAAGAATACACATGCAATTTTAAATTTTTCCAAAAATAAATCCATCATCAGTTCCCACCTTTGGGCCGTTAGCAGATTGCCTTGTTAAACGTTAAAAACATTCAATTAGACATGGGCTTATACTAGGCCCGCAGTCCACCCAAATGTGGCCCTCAGATTGAATTCTCAGATCATGTACGGAAGAAGCATGGTGAAATTTTCACAACTTGCGCAATGTCCTCTCTATCGAATAGATTGCCAGGGGTGTCAGGACTGAACCAAAAATTAAATTGAATTGGAATTTGTGAATTTCAATTCGGTTCGGTTTTCAGTTTGGATAATTGAAAAAATCCACAATTTTTTGTTCAGTTATTTATTTATTAATTTTTTTATGGATATAGTTCAGTTATTAACCGAATTGAATCAAATCTTCCAAATAAAACCTTAATGCTTCAGTTACAGCTTCTAAGGAAAACCTAGAAATAAAAAAAAAAAATGCAGATCAGCCGCTGAAGCACCAAATAGAAGAAACAAAAGACATATGAAGCGCCTCAAACCGTCGACGTACCCCCATAACATCCTCTCCTTCCTTGACGGCCAATTAGACAACAACCAGATCTCTAGGACGAGGCCGCCCCCAAGTCCGAGTCCAACCTCCCCTCCGAGCCAAAGCTCGCGTCACCATCTTCTTCTTCCTCTTCTTCGACAATGACAAGCTTGGCCTACCCAGCAAAGGCATTGCGGCCCTCTCGCACACTAAGGTGAGGGGGGCATCGTGACCCCTCAGCCAAGCACTCGGCAACCATCGCGAGGGGGCGGGCGAGACTATGAGGGCTCATGACGCCTTGTCTGCAAGGGGCCGTGACCCCCCGCCGACGGGGTTGCTAGCCTCGGCCACCAAAAAACGAAAAATAAAAATAAAGATCTAGAAAATCGAAACCTAAAACTGGCTATTTGGTTCAGTTCATATTGGCTAGATTTGATTCAGTTCAAGCTTATCTATAATTATTCAATTTTGTTCAATTTTTCAAGAAAACCATTGACCATCGACACCCTTATGATTTCCACTATCACGCCTTAATCTCCTAAAAAATCTTAAATCTCAACTCTAGTCTCATTTCTATCATCGACACCCTTATGAACCTTTTTTTTTTATCTAAAAAAAAGAATCCCCAATTTTATGTTCAGTTCCAAAGCTACACCGAACTTCAACTCTAATTCCAAATCTACTATCGTTAGCTTTTTGTCCTAATATCACAATTTGTCAATCCTAATTTTCATATGGGATAGCGATTTTATTTTGGAGATAATTTTTTATAGCACCTTGCCAATGTCGGTTTCTTCCATATCAGACAAATAATGAGATTTCTGAACGGATGTTGATTTGAGACTAGATTGAAAGTTGATGACTTTTTTAAGAGAAAAAGTTCAAGGCAATTTGAAAATATAGTTAAAGTTGGTGATTTTTTTAAATTATAAAAAGTCATACAAAATTGGAATTAGACCTAAAGTTTGGAAGTTCTTTCAGACTTAAAAAAATTTTGGGGCAAAAATTGAAATTGAACCTAAACTTGGGCGCTAATGTTGCGGAAAGTGAATGATTTGAATTTTTTTTTAATAATGATCTCTTATATTGTTTATGAAAATGAAAAAGTATTTTATTATATAAACAATAATTTTTGTCAGATTATTTTCTTAAAAAATGAAAAATTTTCCATTAAATCGGTTTTTTAAAGCAATATAAATGATGTCTTTAAAATTATTCATTTTTTCGTGAAATATATATATTTTTTATTTTCTTTTATCAGTGTGCTGCTCCTGCCCAAGAAGAGAAATCACTCATTTCTTTCTCAGTCGATGAAAATATCTTCATCAACCGATCAATAACTTCCGGAACAAAGAGGAGAGAAAATCCACTGACAAATACTCCGTGACGAGATGTCCACCGCCGCCGCCACCGGCGCCTACATGAACCTGCCGGGCCACCGCCCAACGCCACCGCCCGCGCCAGCTCCTCCACCCGCCTCGGCCACCCAAACTGGAGCGGGGACAGGGCCAGACTCCGAGCCATCCGCAATTCGCAAGTTCAAGGGCAGCGGTCAGCTGAACCGGTGGTCCAGGGCCCGCGCGATTCGGTCCGGTCGGAAGCTGGACCGGCCGGTCCAGAAGTCCCAGGCGCCGGAGGGTCGGGGTGCTCAGGCGGCGTTGCTCGACGGATTGTCGGGGATGTCGGGGGACGCGGAGGGTTCGACTGGGAGCAACGGCGACGATAACGTGGAGTTGATGGCGACGGCGGGCGAAGCAGATATACATGGTCTCGGACGGGACGGGGTGGACGGCGGAACACTCGGTTAACGCCGCGTTGGGCCAGTTCGAGCATTGCTTGGTGGATCGTGGCTGTTCTGTCAATACCCATTTGTTTTCTGGGGTAATTTATCTTCACTTTTTCTTACATAAATTTTGCTTCTTTATCGGTCGTATACTTTAAATCGCTTATAATTACATGATGGGCCAACATGCATTGTGTTTCACTGAGAAATGGAGTAGCTTCGTTTAGTCCATGGTGATGATTTCATGCCTATGTGGAAACTATCATGTTCAATGCATAGTTTATTTGGTGCTGGAGCTTCACTTGTTTGTTTTGATTGTTGTTGCAAATTTGCAGTCACTCAAACCCCATTAACGTTTTCCTCTAATCCCACCGGAAAGATTTTACTGGAGTTTCACATCTTTGAGGAAATCATGTAAATGGCAGTCTGATGAATTGGTGTTCTGATGGTGAGTGGTGATACCCATGAGTTGGCGCCTTGGGGGTGTTGTGTTGGGGTGAGCAAGGAGAAGATGCACAAATTTGGATTGGGCTCGGTTGGATACTTGTAAATAAGACGTAGTTGTGGTATTGTTTCTTTTCTTTTCCTTTTCTGCTCTCCCTGGAACTGGCTCATGAGTTTCCCTTCTCCAACTGAGTTGGTGGCACAGCGGCAGCACCATTTGTCTCTTTAAGAAGGGGCAAAAGACCCTGGCATGAATCGCAGCACCATCGTGTCATTGCTTGCCCTGCTGATTCCTAGGATGAGAATTCCTGGAATATCATTGTTTCTAAGGTTAATTGGTGATGGGAAGCAGCCTCTTCCCTCATTTGAAATCTTTTAGGATTGATGATAAGTCCATCATGTAGTTGGTTGTCAATTTATCTAGATTTGCTAATACATATTTCAGTGAGTTAGGTATTGCATCTCCTGATTTTTATCCTTTGATATCCATATTTAGATAGATGATGTGGAGAGGCTGCTGGAGATTGTAAAGCAAGCAGCGATAGAAGGTGCAATGCTTGCTTACACCCTTGCTGACCCAGAGATGGCTGAATCGGCAAAACAAGCCTGCAAGCATTGGGGCGTGCCATCCCCGATGTCCTTGGCCCAATCACTGAAGCCGTTGCTTCTCATTTAGGTGTCTCTCCTTCTGGCCTTCCCGCGGTGCGCCTGGGAGAAGCTTCCCTCTCACGGAAGACTATTTTCGAAGAATCGAAGCAATCGAGTTTACGATAAAGCAAGATGATGGTGCATTGCCGAAAAACTTGCACAAGGCAGATATCCTCCTTGCTGGCGTTTCTCGAACTGGAAAGACACCATTATCCATTTATTTGGCTCAAAAAGGTTACAAAGTTTGCAAATGTTCCTATTGTCATGGGTGTAGAGTTGCCGAAGGCTCTGTTTGAAGTGGACCCAGAGAAGGTATTTGGTCTCACGATCAATCCTGTTGTCTTGCAAACGATAAGAAAAGCCAGAGCTAAGAGCTTGGGCTTCAGTGAGGATGCTCGGAGCAATTATTCAGAGATGGACTATGTCAGAGAAGAACTGGAGTTTGCTGGGAAGATTTTTTCCCAAAATCCAGTTTGGCCGGTCATTGGTGAGGACATCTTTCCTCCGCCTGTTTGTTTTTTCATTCTCCATCGCTTCTATTAAGTCTTGATTTGGGGCAAACAAAAATGTGCCAATTTTGTGTACATTCGTTGTAAGAAGATCGATAGATGAAGTCTCAATGAAGTCTTTGAAGTTTCTTAAAACCTCACACCTCTATATCAATCTGAAGTGTTTTGATGTTCTTTCTTGAAGAGGTGACGGGAAAAAGCAATTGAAGAAACCGCAGCTGTTGTTTTGAGGCTTTACCACGACAGGAAGCAAAGATGTTCGATGCCAAGAATCTCAAAGCGATATTAAAGAAGAGGAAGTCAACTTCAAGTCCTCACGTACCAAGATGCGATACTATACTGCACCAAAAGGAGTCCTTTGCTGCTTGATATTACGTTCCCCATCTGAGCAAGGTTTCGTTTCAAAGCAAAGAGTGATCAGACTGGAAGCTGTCAATTTTTGTGCATTTCACCAGCAATCATGCTCAAGCATCTTGGTTTTCCCATATATTTTTCTTCCAATATAACCACATAGTTGCTAGGGGGGAGAAAGCGTTGCCAATGCTCCTGCTGAGGCCATCTTGCTGCTGTAGAACAATAACTAAAAATACTTACCTACAGAGTATTTAAGCATCCTCGTACACTCAGGATGCAAGTCGCAAGTCGTATGTTTGTAAATAGCACTAATAATTTGTCTTTCGCCTCTTGAAGAAAAGCGATATCATTAAGATCATACGGCAATCTGCTGTTGGATGAATTAAATGCATTGTTGGTATTGTCTCTTTTTCCGAATGTTATGTGAGTTGGTCTTTGGTTTATTGGGAAGACAATTCTCCTGACTTCTGGTCCCAATGCTGGTCCTAGAATTCAACGGACAGATGATGCAACTTGCAATCATTCCCCACCAAATCTCCAGTTAAGGTGTCGGCTATTACTACTAGCTTTCCTTTTCTATGTCTACTACACGCTCTACTATTTAATACTCTTTAATATGTTGCTGCCTGCTATCTCATGCTCTTAATGAGCAAGACTGGTACTTGCCAAAACAGTTGTGAAATTTCCCTCTAGAGATGTGCTTTAATGGCTGTCCCTTGCATGAACTTGGTT
This sequence comes from Psidium friedrichsthalianum, assembly GCA_019149425.1. Classification (NCBI taxonomy): domain Eukaryota; kingdom Viridiplantae; phylum Streptophyta; class Magnoliopsida; order Myrtales; family Myrtaceae; genus Psidium; species Psidium friedrichsthalianum. The sequence goes on along the minus strand of JAGVVM010000753.1, from coordinate 1,607 downwards.
GCATGACCGGTACTGTCATTTGCCATATGAAGTGGAAAGCTGGCCATACAAACAGGCAATAATTGCTTGCCGAGGTTATGGCTGCTAGAGAGGCTGTGAGGATGGGAGAATCTGAACCAACTCTGATAAATCATCAAAGTCTTGGCAACCTTTTGTGATCACAGACACTGTGTGACTCCAAAAATTGAAGAAAGGCCAGTTGTGAGCAAACTCTCTCGTTCTTTTCACCTTTCTTGTTGACCCAACTGTTCAAGTTATGTTGGCTGCATGGGTTCAAAAGTTTTCGATTTTGGAATTGGTGGTTTCCTCTCTATTAAATGCACCACCAGCCTATCCATTGTAATTCTTAAGAAAGGTCATCATAATCCACCAGCTTTATGTGCAAACATTGATTTTAGTTTCTCCCTTTTCCCTGTTCAGTCCTGGGCAGTAGGGAATCATGACGGGCCCTCCACATTTCTCTTCCCTACTGTACTTACCCCAACATGCTCTGTTTATACTAATGTTCTCTGAAAAAAGGCAGAGACATTGGTTCCCACACATGCTTGAATGTGCATGCACGCGCAAAAGGCTCAATCTCAAGCTACATACTTAAAAGAGGAACAAAATCTACATAAGGGACGACATATTCACAGAGAAAGAAAAAGCGACTCTCGGAAATATCCCATTGCGTGTAAGGAGACACAAGATGCTAACAAAAACAGAGCACCCGACCATGTGCCTTGATCTCTCTCTCTCTGTCCCGTTGCTTAGAAGATTCCTCTCTGTCATTTTGAAGTGTGCCATCACCTATGAAAAATCCTCTGAAAGGCCAACCATCGAGATTTCTCTGGTCCAGCGGAATCAATGACGATGGAATGGATTCAGCTCTTTCCTTCCCTTTCTTCTTCGTTTTTCCCAGACCAATCATTTATCATCACCCAAAATCTTTTTCCCTCCCTTCCCTCTTCTCTTTAAGTTTGTTCCCTGATTTTGGTTGGCTTTTGCTGGTTGAACTTCCACGTCAAGAAGAGAGTGCCAAAAGATCTCTGAAAATGACCTCACCATAAGGTAGCTCTGTGCCGCGAATTCAAAGTCCAAACTCCATGCGTAAAAGCTAAATCTAGTCTCTGTTGTAAAGACACCACCCCGGATTACTGCGGCAAGTCAAAATCACTGCAACCCGTGCTTGGCTTGCTGATCGAAAGGGTGAAATAAATTAAAAAATCGTTCCCATGCTCGACCTGTCGCAAAAATATTCAGATCAATATCCCGACTTGCAGTTGGAACTTCTACGAGTGCCACTCACGTTTACAGTAATTCACAATAGAAAAACGCTTGAAAATGACGATGGATCGAAACTTACAGAGTAGCAAAAATGAAAAGGATTCTCTTCGGATCAAGAATCCCATGAAGGAGAAGATCGCCGGAAACTATTTCTTCGGAGAGCGAACCTGCTCTCATTAGCCAGTCCCATGCTTCCGCTGGTGACGGTGATCTGATGGTGGTTCTGCAGTTTACTGGCATGATCCATCGTCCAAGAGCAGCCATCGTGGCTTCGTCCGAGTCGAGTTGGACCTAGAAGTGAAGTGCAAAATCAACGCCATAGCATACCAGTGAGACATTTC
>JAGVVM010000752.1:0-53299 GCA_019149425.1 Psidium friedrichsthalianum | reverse complement strand
AATACATATCATGTATTTCACAAAATTGAAAACCTAATTGCAGCCACCCCCAAAAGAAGTAAGAAGCTTGAAGATCATGACGGTTTCATTTCTTGCCGGAGATGATGGCCTTGAAGACGCTGCCTCTGGGGGGTGGTAGGTTGTTGAAGGTTGGGGCAGGATGGGGCCTCGTCGACTGCGGCGGCTGCTGCTTTGACTGACCACTCATCTTCTTCTTCCTCCTGCTCCTCTTGCTCTTGGTACTTGAGTAGTGCTGTGGGTGAGTTGAGTTTTGCGGCCGCCGCTCAAGAGAGCTCAAAGAGGCTTGGCAACCACTGGTTGGAATTTATACACGAGGCTCGGCAACCTTCTCTCTTTCTTTCTTATTATTTCCTTCAACACCACGTGGTTACACACTCTCTCTCTCTCTCTCTCTCTCTCTCTTCCAAAGCTCCTAATCCCCACATGCCAAAATAAATCAAGCTGCGCATGTGAAGTGGGTCAATTATTAATTATGATGCCGAGACGACACCGTAGAAGGCTGGTCCTATTTTGAGTCCGAAGAATTCGATAGGGTTGTTCCAGCGAGAATCGTGATCATCTTCCTGCTCAAAAAGCGGGTGTGAACCGGTGCGTCCTAGTCTTCCTTCTGACATTAACGTAAGGCGAAGGATGCCTTGTGTGCTTTGGTGAGGGCGTGCGTGTTTGGAGGGAGAATTATTCAAAGAGCCCTAAATCTATTACACTTTTATCAATTCAATCTTAAACCTCTTCTTTTCTATATTCATAGGGATAACGTGTTAGTTCAAAACCTTTTAACGTTTTGGCAATTAAGGTTTGAACCTTTTGTATTTTGCTAATCGAGTCAATCCAATCAATTTTGATTGAAAATTACTGAGATAATTCTATGTGACATGATCGGCGCTGACGTAAATAATATTTTATTATTTTTTAATTTTCCAATGAGAGGCCAGCCTATCCCATAACTGGGCAAGGGTGTCGGAACCCTTGCTTGCCCAAGGTGGATGAGGGCTTGGCAGCCTTCGCCTAGTGGCCAGTGAGGACTCGATGACCCTCATCGGCCACAACAAAGAAAAATAAAAAAGAAAAGGAAAAGAAAAGAAAAATAAACAAATACATTAAAAATAATATAAAAAACATGAAAAATGTTAAAAATGATTAATTGTACACGTCAATACTGGCTGTGCCACGTAAAACGACTGAAACCCACGTCGGCAATTTCCGGTCAAAATTAATTAGATGGAGTAAAATTAAAAGATTTAAAAATGAATTAACAAAAAGTGTAATAAGCTTAAAATTTATGGGACAATTTTCTCCGTGTTAGGAGGGAGACTGTGGTGTAGTGTGAAAAATAGTTAGATGATGGAAGAGCTCTGAACACCTCATACATGTGATCGGAACTTCAATGCGTCTAATTCAACACATGACATACATCATGATCGCTTTGGGTGCATTGAAGTGTGGGTTACTATTAGATTGAAAAGTCAATGTTCAAAATTCTTTGCGTTGCAGCGTTGAGTCTCACTAATACAGGATGAGCTTTAATTAGTGTTAGTGGCACTAAGCTATCATAAGTATCTCCCACATCATGTTTTCTTTTTTTTTTTTTAACAATTGCAGCTATATTTAGATGCACATACTAGAATTAGAGGCAGATAATTATGATATGTATGTTGATCACAACTTCTAATCAAGTTGGGCGTGCTCATCTCACGTGTCTTTCTTTCATACTTGGTGAAAATTAAATAATTCATCAATCGTTGATCTTTGATGGCAAAAAAGATGGATTGAGCATGGCTGAAGTCATAAATCAACCGTTATCCAATCGTGCCACGCACACATTTTATCTTGGTTAGACGAGCCTTCTAGGTTTTCAAAAACGTCCGATGCATTCGTGGATTAGCACTTGTCGGCATCAAAATAAGGCGCTTTCGATCGACGATTTGATTCGATGTTTTTGTAAAAAAGTGGAGAGCTTAATCGGCCAAAAGTTAGATATTTTCCTTAAAACTAGATTAATCAATGGGGCAAACGTTTCTTGCCCGAACGATGACGGAAGGGATGACCTGTGCACGATGACGTCGCCATGATGTGTTTGGAATCAATTCCAACTTGCATGAAATTTTGTGGTCTTTATTCGTTGCGTGGCCTACGTTCGCCTCTCGATTTTTATTTAATTGTCTGGATGTTGCTTTCTCCACCACATTTTGAAAGTCAAGGAATTTCGTGCATTTCAATCACGCATTCATTCGTACTTTCAACGCACTGTTCTATCTTCTCATTAGAACAATGTTAAATGAGCAATAATTTAGTCATGGTGGAGACCCATGTTAGATTTGAGCGCATCTTTTCCCCTTAAGATGACCCTTCAAGAAAAGAAAAATTATCCAATCAGTTTTGAAAACTATCATATGAATCTCTATTCAATCGTAGATATTTCAATTTCGCCAGTTCAGTTCCTTAACTTTGAGAGGAATTTCAATATAAATTTCCTTCGCTCATGGGGTAGTTCAATTATCACCGGCCATCCTATATGTCGCGTTGCCATGTCAGTAGAAATTTCGCCAAAGGATCAAGCCTAATTTGACAAAGCAGAATAGTTTAGGACCTATTTGACATCCGTATAGTAGATTTAAGATTAATTGGATAGTTTCGAGGATAATGTCAAATTGTAATTATAAGTTTCCAGAAAAGAAGTGGTCTATGAGGGGGGTTTGGTATCGAACCATGGTCAAAACCCTAGCTTTTATTTGATTGAGATCTTTCTTTTCCATCATCTTGATTAGTCAAAGATTACTCTTAAAGTTTCCAAGAGATTGTTGATTGGAATCTTTGCCTTCCAAAGGTTTGAATTATATTTTGAACCATCCCATGATCAAATCTTATCTTCGGTTAGGACATAAGGATTAGTTTCATTCCCCTTTGAGTTGGCCAGCTTTAACCCCCACATCATTCGAGCGTATATTTTTTCGTTGTGTAAAACTACCGTAAACATATTATTTAAATGTTTAAACAATTGAGTAAAAGTATGATTTGATACTTGGGTGCCTGAATGTATTGTTGTAAAATGGCTTATTTCAGTAAGAATAATCATGATGTGCAAAAATATTTCTAGCAAATACCACACACACACACATACTTTAGTGAAGCACATACAAACCATCATAATCCTTTCAGAAGAACCCTAAAAAGCAAACCTTAGGAACCTTGTACCGTGCCGCCTAACTGATGACGTAATTTAGTTTAGTGGAGCACATGCAAATCATCATAATACTTTCGGAAGAACCCTAAGAAGCAATCCTTAAGAATCTCGTGCTGTGCTGCCTAACTATTGACATATTTTGTCTGGATGGGCGCAAAACTTCAATGTGAACACGTGAGTGTGGCAATTGCAATTGGCACTGTTGAATCCCCCGTTGGACGTGAAAGAAGGGGATAAAAAAGAAAGATAAAGACAAGTTTAACGTATGTCTGATTCTTTTGGCGCTGAATGATTGCCATTCCTTAAGTTCCCACACGTGCACCCACAAAGAGAAAAAAAGAAAAGTGAAAACTTTCTGAGCAAGTTTTGGTGGGTCGCACCATACTGATTGCTGAGGCGAGGCATGATTCACTGAGAATGGACATCAGATCGGCTCTTTTGGCTATCCTCTTCTATGGCAACTTTTTCTTCATATAGCACTTGATCCATTATCGTTCGGTTTGGAAAGCTCGATGATGCTGGGGGTAATTCTAAGTTACTGATCTTGCTTTTCTTGGCCGAAAGAGTACTTATTTCGAGCGATTTCTGTTATTTTGAAAAGTGTTTTGCTAGCAAGTTAGTATGACTCTCATTTGAGGGGAAAGTTACCAAAGAAATCCTAAACTAGTATTATGGATGCCAATTCAGTCATAAATCTTTTAGCTTGGCCAATTCAGTTCTCACACTTTCGTCAATTTGTCAATTTACTCATTTCGGTTAATTTGGATAGTAAATCGCCGACGTGAACGCTGGCTGACCATATAGGACTTCTGGCGTTGATGTGGACAATTTTTAAATTCTTAAATTTTAAATATTTTTTTCATTGGTCCTCGCTAGCAACGGATGAGGGCTAGTAGGCTTTGTCTAGTGGCTAGCGAATTCTCACCAACCACAATGACAAAAAGAAAAGAAAAAGAAAAAGAATTCAACTTTTTAAAAAGTGCTGCAAATTGTCTATATCAACGTCGACAATGCCACATAACATGTAGGCATCCATGTGAGTAATTTTTCATTGGAGGAACTAATTGGCGAATTGTCAAAATTTTTAGAACTAAATCTGTCAAATTGAAAAGTTTAGCATTGAATTGGCATCCTTATAAGAGTTTAGTTTGGTAAATTTCCCCTCATTTGAGCTCCCTCGTGAGTATATAGTCATATGAAGTTTCATTTGCTGTAAAATCCCATTTTAGTTGTAGCTGAACTTATTTTTTTCTGCCATCGAGATAGTAGCAAGCAAGCCAGTTCAGAGAAATATATCCTATACTCAACCTAGGATATAATACATTATGGAATCTTGCTGAAGCTGCTTTTATCCTTTTTCCACAGCCTGCCAATCCTCATGTTGGCATTTAAGTAGCTTTATCTCAAGCCAGCGAATGAGCTAGTTCACTATCGTAGTTATTGAGTATAAGATATGCTAGAATAAAGGGTACTATAGCTCCCTATTGTTTGATCTAATATTGACTGCGCCCCGAATTCCATTGGTCCTTGGTTCGACCTCCCCTAGTTGTCCTCGCTTTCAATAAAGCAGAGCGGGGCCTTACTTGCTTAGCGTGCTCCTAACGGGTGCGATTTTCAAGAATACGATCTCTTCTCTCTTTTGTGTCTTTTTGTGAACAAGTGCTCTGGTACCAGGCAAAAAAGTTTCCTTAAGACGGATTAAAGTAGAACAAAAAATCTTGAGGCCGTGGAATACGTATAATCTCATATTAAGGTAACGTAGGAGAGAAAATCGAATGTGTTTCCAAATTCGACGTTTGCACTCGATGACGGATCTAATCTGTGCACATAAGTAAGTCCATTCATCATATACTATAGTCCATCTCACAGGACCTGAGTCCAACCAACATCACAGAAATTTGCTCTAATGAATCTTGATTTTCCCAAGTTGATCTTGATGTCCATTGAAGTTAAACTAAGGAGCTTTAGAAGGTCCATTGACTGTGCAGAGAGCTTTAGGGGATTTTCGACATGAGTAACATGTGTATTTCGAGTTGATCATCGGAATCATCCAAGAGAACTGATAAAAGTCTTTGAAAGATTTAAAGTTGTCGGGCTTCAAGGTTGGCGGACAATGCTCTCCAGAAACCACGACTCGCGGCTGCTTTTGACCGCCTTTTGCCCTCAATCTCTTTCGCACTTCCGTTTTCCTGGTCTGGGTCAGACGGTGTTGGTGGTGGTGGCCAGGTGGAAAACGAATCTTCACGAATTATCAGCGTCTAAAATCCATCAGTCGCCAGTCAACACTCGAGTTCATCCGACCATCCCGTATCCACATCCTATGCATCTCGGCACGAATTATCTTCTTCTCACCTTTAGTTGTCATTTCCCTATCACATATCCACATCGGTGCGACCCGCGGGGGGATCCCCCCGCGGGTCGCACCGATGTGGATATGTGATAGGGAAATGACAACTAAAGGTGAGAAGAAGATAATTCGTGCCGAGATGCATAGGATGTGGATACGGGATGGTCGGATGAACTCGAGTGTTGACTGGCGACTGATGGATTTTAGACGCTGATAATTCGTGAAGATTCGTTTTCCACCTGGCCACCACCACCAACACCGTCTGACCCAGACCAGGAAAACGGAAGTGCGAAAGAGATTGAGGGCAAAAGGCGGTCAAAAGCAGCCGCGAGTCGTGGTTTCTGGAGAGCATTGTCCGCCAACCTTGAAGCCCGACAACTTTAAATCTTTCAAAGACTTTTATCAGTTCTCTTGGATGATTCCGATGATCAACTCGAAATACACATGTTACTCATGTCGAAAATCCCCTAAAGCTCTCTGCACAGTCAATGGACCTTCTAAAGCTCCTTAGTTTAACTTCAATGGACATCAAGATCAACTTGGGAAAATCAAGATTCATTAGAGCAAATTTCTGTGATGTTGGTTGGACTCAGGTCCTGTGAGATGGACTATAGTATATGATGAATGGACTTACTTATGTGCACAGATTAGATCCGTCATCGAGTGCAAACGTCGAATTTGGAAACACATTCGATTTTCTCTCCTACGTTACCTTAATATGAGATTATACGTATTCCACGGCCTCAAGATTTTTTGTTCTACTTTAATCCGTCTTAAGGAAACTTTTTTGCCTGGTACCAGAGCACTTGTTCACAAAAAGACACAAAAGAGAGAAGAGATCGTATTCTTGAAAATCGCACCCGTTAGGAGCACGCTAAGCAAGTAAGGCCCCGCTCTGCTTTATTGAAAGCGAGGACAACTAGGGGAGGTCGAACCAAGGACCAAATGGAATTCGGGGCGCAGTCAATATTAGATCAAACAATAGGGAGCTATAGTACCCTTTATTCTAGCATATCTTATACTCAATAACTACGATAGTGAACTAGCTCATTCGCTGGCTTGAGATAAAGCTACTTAAATGCCAACATGAGGATTGGCAGGCTGTGGAAAAAGGATAAAAGCAGCTTCAGCAAGATTCCATAATGTATTATATCCTAGGTTGAGTATAGGATATATTTCTCTGAACTGGCTTGCTTGCTACTATCTCGATGGCAGAAAAAAATAAGTTCAGCTACAACTAAAATGGGATTTTACAGCAAATGAAACTTCATATGACTATATACTCACGAGGGAGCTCAAATGAGGGGAAATTTACCAAACTAAACTCTTATAAGGATGCCAATTCAATGCTAAACTTTTCAATTTGACAGATTTAGTTCTAAAAATTTTGACAATTCGCCAATTAGTTCCTCCAATGAAAAATTACTCACATGGATGCCTACATGTTATGTGGCATTGTCGACGTTGATATAGACAATTTGCAGCACTTTTAAAAAGTTGAATTCTTTTTCTTTTTCTTTTTTCTTTTTGTCATTGTGGTTGGTGAGAATTCGCTAGCCACTAGACAAAGCCTACTAGCCCTCATCCGTTGCTAGCGAGGACCAATGAAAAAAATATTTAAAATTTAAGAATTTAAAAATTGTCCACATCAACGCCAGAAGTCCTATATGGTCAGCCAGCGTTCACGTCGGCGATTTACTATCCAAATTAACCGAAATGAGTAAATTGACAAATTGACGAAAGTGTGAGAACTGAATTGGCCAAGCTAAAAGATTTATGACTGAATTGGCATCCATAATACTAGTTTAGGATTTCTTTGGTAACTTTCCCCTCAAATGAGAGTCATACTAACTTGCTAGCAAAACACTTTTCAAAATAACAGAAATCGCTCGAAATAAGTACTCTTTCGGCCAAGAAAAAGCAAGATCAGTAACTTAGAATTACCCCCAGCATCATCGAGCTTTCCAAACCGAACGATAATGGATCAAGTGCTATATGAAGAAAAAGTTGCCATAGAAGAGGATAGCCAAAAGAGCCGATCTGATGTCCATTCTCAGTGAATCATGCCTCGCCTCAGCAATCAGTATGGTGCGACCCACCAAAACTTGCTCAGAAAGTTTTCACTTTTCTTTTTTCTCTTTGTGGGTGCACGTGTGGGAACTTAAGGAATGGCAATCATTCAGCGCCAAAAGAATCAGACATACGTTAAACTTGTCTTTATCTTTCTTTTTTATCCCCTTCTTTCACGTCCAACGGGGGATTCAACAGTGCCAATTGCAATTGCCACACTCACGTGTTCACATTGAAGTTTTGCGCCCATCCAGACAAAATATGTCAATAGTTAGGCAGCACAGCACGAGATTCTTAAGGATTGCTTCTTAGGGTTCTTCCGAAAGTATTATGATGATTTGCATGTGCTCCACTAAACTAAATTACGTCATCAGTTAGGCGGCACGGTACAAGGTTCCTAAGGTTTGCTTTTTAGGGTTCTTCTGAAAGGATTATGATGGTTTGTATGTGCTTCACTAAAGTATGTGTGTGTGTGTGGGTATTTGCTAGAAATATTTTTGCACATCATGATTATTCTTACTAAAATAAGCCATTTTACAACAATACATTCAGGCACCCAAGTATCAAATCATACTTTTACTCAATTGTTTAAACATTTAAATAATATGTTTACGGTAGTTTTACACAACGAAAAAATATACGCTCGAATGATGTGGGGGTTAAAGCTGGCCAACTCAAAGGGGAATGAAACTAATCCTTATGTCCTAACCGAAGATAAGATTTGATCATGGGATGGTTCAAAATATAATTCAAACCTTTTGGAAGGCAAAGATTCCAATCAACAATCTCTTGGAAACTTTAAGAGTAATCTTTGACTAATCAAGATGATGGAAAAGAAAGATCTCAATCAAATAAAAGCTAGGGTTTTGACCATGGTTCGATACCAAACCCCCCTCATAGACCACTTCTTTTCTGGAAACTTATAATTACAATTTGACATTATCCTCGAAACTATCCAATTAATCTTAAATCTACTATACGGATGTCAAATAGGTCCTAAACTATTCTGCTTTGTCAAATTAGGCTTGATCCTTTGGGCGAAATTTCTACTGACATGGCAACGCGACATATAGGATGGCCGGTGATAATTGAACTACCCCATGAGCGAAGGAAATTTATATTGAAATTCCTCTCAAAGTTAAGGAACTGAACTGGCGAAATTGAAATATCTACGATTGAATAGAGATTCATATGATAGTTTCAAAACTGATTGGATAATTTTTCTTTTCTTGAAGGGTCATCTTAAGGGGAAAAGATGCGCTCAAATCTAACATGGGTCTCCACCATGACTAAATTATTGCTCATTTAACATTGTTCTAATGAGAAGATAGAACAGTGCGTTGAAAGTACGAATGAATGCGTGATTGAAATGCACGAAATTCCTTGACTTTCAAAATGTGGTGGAGAAAGCAACATCCAGACAATTAAATAAAAATCGAGAGGCGAACGTAGGCCACGCAACGAATAAAGACCACAAAATTTCATGCAAGTTGGAATTGATTCCAAACACATCATGGCGACGTCATCGTGCACAGGTCATCCCTTCCGTCATCGTTCGGGCAAGAAACGTTTGCCCCATTGATTAATCTAGTTTTAAGGAAAATATCTAACTTTTGGCCGATTAAGCTCTCCACTTTTTTACAAAAACATCGAATCAAATCGTCGATCGAAAGCGCCTTATTTTGATGCCGACAAGTGCTAATCCACGAATGCATCGGACGTTTTTGAAAACCTAGAAGGCTCGTCTAACCAAGATAAAATGTGTGCGTGGCACGATTGGATAACGGTTGATTTATGACTTCAGCCATGCTCAATCCATCTTTTTTGCCATCAAAGATCAACGATTGATGAATTATTTAATTTTCACCAAGTATGAAAGAAAGACACGTGAGATGAGCACGCCCAACTTGATTAGAAGTTGTGATCAACATACATATCATAATTATCTGCCTCTAATTCTAGTATGTGCATCTAAATATAGCTGCAATTGTTAAAAAAAAAAAAAAGAAAACATGATGTGGGAGATACTTATGATAGCTTAGTGCCACTAACACTAATTAAAGCTCATCCTGTATTAGTGAGACTCAACGCTGCAACGCAAAGAATTTTGAACATTGACTTTTCAATCTAATAGTAACCCACACTTCAATGCACCCAAAGCGATCATGATGTATGTCATGTGTTGAATTAGACGCATTGAAGTTCCGATCACATGTATGAGGTGTTCAGAGCTCTTCCATCATCTAACTATTTTTCACACTACACCACAGTCTCCCTCCTAACACGGAGAAAATTGTCCCATAAATTTTAAGCTTATTACACTTTTTGTTAATTCATTTTTAAATCTTTTAATTTTACTCCATCTAATTAATTTTGACCGGAAATTGCCGACGTGGGTTTCAGTCGTTTTACGTGGCACAGCCAGTATTGACGTGTACAATTAATCATTTTTAACATTTTTCATGTTTTTATATTATTTTTAATGTATTTGTTTATTTTTCTTTTCTTTTCCTTTTCTTTTTTATTTTTCTTTGTTGTGGCCGATGAGGGTCATCGAGTCCTCACTGGCCACTAGGCGAAGGCTGCCAAGCCCTCATCCACCTTGGGCAAGCAAGGGTTCCGACACCCTTGCCCAGTTATGGGATAGGCTGGCCTCTCATTGGAAAATTAAAAAATAATAAAATATTATTTACGTCAGCGCCGATCATGTCACATAGAATTATCTCAGTAATTTTCAATCAAAATTGATTGGATTGACTCGATTAGCAAAATACAAAAAGGTTCAAACCTTAATTGCCAAAACGTTAAAAGGTTTTGAACTAACACGTTATCCCTATGAATATAGAAAAGAAGAGGTTTAAGATTGAATTGATAAAAGTGTAATAGATTTAGGGCTCTTTGAATAATTCTCCCTCCAAACACGCACGCCCTCACCAAAGCACACAAGGCATCCTTCGCCTTACGTTAATGTCAGAAGGAAGACTAGGACGCACCGGTTCACACCCGCTTTTTGAGCAGGAAGATGATCACGATTCTCGCTGGAACAACCCTATCGAATTCTTCGGACTCAAAATAGGACCAGCCTTCTACGGTGTCGTCTCGGCATCATAATTAATAATTGACCCACTTCACATGCGCAGCTTGATTTATTTGGCATGTGGGGATTAGGAGCTTTGGAAGAGAGAGAGAGAGAGAGAGAGAGAGAGTGTGTAACCACGTGGTGTTGAAGGAAATAATAAGAAAGAAAGAGAGAAGGTTGCCGAGCCTCGTGTATAAATTCCAACCAGTGGTTGCCAAGCCTCTTTGAGCTCTCTTGAGCGGCGGCCGCAAAACTCAACTCACCCACAGCACTACTCAAGTACCAAGAGCAAGAGGAGCAGGAGGAAGAAGAAGATGAGTGGTCAGTCAAAGCAGCAGCCGCCGCAGTCGACGAGGCCCCATCCTGCCCCAACCTTCAACAACCTACCACCCCCCAGAGGCAGCGTCTTCAAGGCCATCATCTCCGGCAAGAAATGAAACCGTCATGATCTTCAAGCTTCTTACTTCTTTTGGGGGTGGCTGCAATTAGGTTTTCAATTTTGTGATATGTATCCTCTCTTATGTGCTGCGTGTACTTAGTACCCTTGAAGTCGATGTTGATGTAGAGATTTCTAAAAGGTATGCTGGGATGACCCGGATCCAAGTGTTGTAGGTACATGGTGTTTTCCGCGATCTGAAATGTAATCAAGATCCTCCCCCAAATTATGCTCTAACGGATGGATGTCGGGTTCCTCTTGTTTTTTCACATCGTATCTGTCATGTAGAATACTCGGGTTGAACTTGGAAGCAGGATTTCTAGCCGAGAAACCTCGCGTTAGTGAACGATGAATACCAGTTTGGATGTCTATACCGACCCGTCAAACCTCGCCGGAGGCTAATGAGGAGCAGGACCGCGATTAAGTAACTCTTTGCTTGCGTAACTCTTCTCTATTGTTGTTGCTGCTGCTGCTGTTGATTAGTCAGGGTTTCTAACCAGAAACTCGCCTCAGTTCACGACAAGGATCAGCTTGAATGTCTCGACCGACACATCGAACTACTCACCGGAGGCAATGCCGAGAAGGATCCCGGGGAGAAGCAACTCTTTCTCTGCATAACTCCTCCATATTACTGTTAGTATTGATTATTCTCTTTCTTTTTCTTCTTTTTTAAGAATTTGTAAGGACAGATAATCTTACTTTGCTCTGGAATTGGAGATGAAGATTGAGTATAATTCAGGCATCAGATCATTACCAACCATGACATAGGAGATGATGATTGAGCGGATAATTTTTGGCAGGTATTAACAGTCGCCTGTTGGAAATTACTGCTTAAGTAGATTTTTTTAAAAAATTACCTGTCTATTCAAAGGAGTACGAGTCCAGCTTGTCTTTCCCTTCGACTTGGTGGATTATAGTGTTGCACTCTTTGAAGAGCTGACGTGCACAATTAATAATATTTTTTATATTTTTTATATTAATTTTAATGTATTTGTTTATTTTCTTTGTTTTCCTTTTCTTTTTATTTTTCTTTGTGGCCGACGAAAGCCGTCGAGCCCTTGTTGGACACTAGGCAAAGGCCACCAGGCCCTCATCCACCTCGGACCCACAAGGATTGCGACACCCTTGCCCAGGTCTAGGGGAGGCCAGCCTCTCGCCGGAAAATTTTTATCCTTTACAGTTCAACACATGGCTCAGTTGTCTTAAAACCTACGATGGACTAAAATTTCATAACCATGATAACGCGGATGCATTTGTTTCATTGAAAATTTCATAATAAAAAAAAATATCCACAATATAAGTGGGTATGCTTGTTTCATTAAAAACTTAATGATAAAAAAAATATTTTTATGAATTTTTTTTAAAAGTAGTTGATTTTATTTATTTTGTGGTTTTGGAAAAGTAATTCCTTCTAGTCAGAAGGGAAAAATCACTTACCCCTAATCTAAACTAGTTTTCAGTCCATGCAAAATGTTTCATGGATCAGTTAATTTTCTGTTATTCAAACACCGAAAAGTCAAAAAATAATTCTTCGAAAACAATTTTTCTTCCTACAAATGATCCCTATAATACCGAATCAAAGACCTGCCATCTTTTGAAATGGCTCATAGCATAGTCACGTTCAAGCTGCACTTCTACTTTGTCCATTCTATTGTTTCTATTAATCGGTTCATTTAGAACGAGCCATCCGTTGTTCTGCAAAATGCGAACCTCAATCATGGATCCATGCTTCGGTTCATCCTGGTTACATTCTAAACTTGTTTCACAATTGAGTGACAAGAGATGTGCCAAGAGACTGAATGCGAAGAAAGTTGAATTAGGGTAAAGCTTAGGCCGAGATGGATTGGCCTAAAAATGGATAATTTACGATACAGCCAACCACCGAACCCCCGCTACGATCCTTATCATCATGGTTTTTTTGCATTAGTTTCTATCGTCATTTGACAGTTGTGCTCTCATCTATGCTTGGTCACTGTCGACTTTACAATCCAGACTCCAGAGAGAGAGAGAGAGAGAGTGAAGCTAAAGCTTGTCCGGGAGCATGTACATCAACAGCCCCCTGCCTCAAATCAAGCAACAATTAATCACAAATTCTGGCAAGATGGACAAAAAACAGAAAAAAAAAATTCAGCAAATTTTGAAGTCAAGCATACACGTTGGAAGGTGAACAAATTAAGGACAATTCCAATTGCAAGTACAAATCAAGAGTTGTGAGTTCCAAACCAATGGAAAATAGCAAATGATGAATTGGCAATCTCATTTACTCTTTGATTAAGCACATTTAACAATGTTACAACCCCAGTTGCAGGGAAGCATCTTGTCCTCCCTTCATTGAGAAGGCACTCGCGTATCAATTCTGTATCTCTTTAACAAATACTACTTCTCCGCTTCCCGTCGCAGGTGACAACAAGTGCTTTTCTTGTTCACTTTCATCTATTTCAGTCGACTCGCAAGGCGTGGCGTTTGATAAAGATTCCGTTACTTCATCCTCTGGAGATTAAAAAGCATGAATATAGGAAAGAAGAGGTTTAAGACTAAATTAACAAAAGTGCAATAGATTTAGAGCTTTTGAATAATTCTCCCTCCGAACACGCACATCCTCACCAAAGCACACAAGGCATACTTCTCCTTACGTTAATGTCAAAAGGAAGATTAGGCCGCACCAGTTCACACCCACTTTTTGAGCAGGAAGATGATCACGATTATCGCTAGAGCAACCCTTTCGAATTCTTCGGACTCAAATAGGACCAGCCTTCTACGGTCGTCTCTACATCATAATTAATGATTGGCCCACTTCACATGCGCAGCTTGATTTATTTGGCATGTGGTGATTAGGAGCTTTGGAAACAAGAGATAGAGAGAAAGAGATATATATAAACCACGTGGGGTTGAAGGAAATAACAAGAAAGAAAGAGAGAAGGTTGTGTAAGATACTCCACCTTGTGGCTGCCTCGTGTATAAATTCCAACCAGTGGTTACCGAGCCTCTCTGAGCTCTCTCCAGCGGCGCCCGCAAAACTCAACTCGCCCACAACACTACTCAAGTAGCAAGAGCACGAGGAGGAGGAGGAGGAGGAGGAAGATGAGTGATCAGCCACCAAAGCCGCTGCCGCAAGGGCCGAGGCCCCATCCTGCCTCAACCTTCGGCAACCTACCACCCCCGAGAGGCAGCGTCATCAGGTCCATCATCAACAATAAATGAAACCGTTGTGATCTTCAACCTTCTTACCTCTTTGGGGGTGGCCGTAATTAGGCTTTCAATTATGTGAAATACATAACATGTATCCTATCTTATGTGCTGTGTGTACTTAGGACCCTTGAAGTCGAGGTTGATTACATATTTATAAAAGGGTATGCCCGTTATGACCCGGATCCAAGTGTTGTAGATACATGGTGTTTTCCGCGATCTGAAATGTTATCAAGATCCTCCCCAAATTATGCTCTAACGGATGGATGTCGGGTTCCTCCTGTTTTTTCACATCGTATCTGTCATGTAGAATACTCGGGTTGAACTTGGAAGCAGGATTTCTAGACGAGAAACCTCGCGTTAGTGAACGATGAATACCAGTTTGGATGTCTATACCGACCCGTCAAACCTCCCGGAGGCTAATGAGGACCAGGACCGCGATTAAGTAACTCTTTGCTTGCGTAACTCTTCTCTATTGTTGTTGTTGCTGCTGCTGTTGATTAGTCAGGGTTTCTAACCAGAAACTCGCCTCAGTTCACGACAAGGATCAGCTTGAATGTCTCGATCGACCCATCGAACTACTCGCCGGAGGCAATGCCGAGAAGCATCCCGGGAAGAAGCAACTCTTTCTCTGCATAACTCCTCTATATTACTGTTAGTATTGATGATTCTCTTTCTTTTTCTTCTTTTTTAAGAATTGTTAAGGACAGATAATCTTACTTTGCTCTGGAATTGGAAATGAAGATTGAGTATAATTCATGCATCAGATCATGTCCCACCATCACATAGGAGATGATGATTTAGAGGATAATTTTTGGCAGGTATTAATTGTCGCCAATTGGAAATTACTGCTTGTTGACACCTGATTTTTAATCACTTTTTTTCTTTAAAAAATTCATAAAAAAATTCATAAAAATTCATAAAATCACAAAATCAACTTTGGAGGCCTTGGCTAAGCCTAGGGAACCATTTTTTAACAAAAAATGAATTTTTATATTTTCAGTATTTTTCAGCATTTTTATTTTCGAAAATTCATAGAAAATCAAGAAAAAAATGAGAAAATTGAAAAATCAACTTTGAAGCTTGGCCAAGCCTGAGGAACCATTTTTGAACAAAAAATAATTTTTCTTATTTTTCGTATTTTTTAATATTTTTCAAAAAATACAAAAATACTTGAAAATTATTTTTAAAAAATAGCATTTGAGGCCATAAAAATATGAAAAAATAGTCAGTATTTTTTTTTAATTTTATATTCATTTGGTTGAAGAAAATATGCAAAAATTAATCTAGAATCGGAAATTACTTTGTTAATCCCATTTTCAGATTAATTGAAAAAAATTATTATAGAAAATTCATTTTAGCTCTATAATTTTCTATTTTTTCATTTCTGGAGTCGTGACATTGTCCTCTAATAGTCAAAATTTTTCAATGGCCTGATGGTGCATTTTTCGTTGTTGCGTTCAGTTTTCCAAATTCAATTTATCATTTGAAGCGCTTCTCTGTGCTGCATTGTCGTGTTCGCAAGATTTGCCAGTCGAATATGCAGGATCGATTTCGCGAGATGTTCTCGAGAATTAGCGTATTTGAACATGGTGTCGGGGGTCAGCTGGTCAGCTTGCCCATGGATGGAAGAAAAGCTAGGAGACAAAATCATGAGGGTGCTCCAGCTGGTGGGGGCTTTCTAGAGAGGAGAAAGGGAATCCAAGGCTGGTGGTTTTCATTCGATGGTCAAAAGAAACCGTGAGAGGAATGATGGGGGGGGGGGGGGGGGGGGGGGACTCTCAAGCCCGAGGATGATTCCTTGAACATCCGATGACTCCAAGAAGACTTTTAAGGATGTCAATGGTTCTGTTGCAGAAAAATCGAAGGGACAGGAGAGATTTGGAAAGCAAGAGCTGAAGGTATTAGTGCAAGATCTTGCCACTCGAGCAGCTTCTCGAGCTATGTCTGAAGCAGCTAAAAAGATCACCCCACCAAATTCAGCATATCAGTTTGAGGTTTCTTGGCAAGGATTCTCTGGCGATCGTTCTCTACAAGCTCATCTATTAAAGGTTACTTCTCCAGGTTCTTTGCCATAGATATTCAAAAATGCACTCTCTACTCCTTTACTTATTGATATCATCAAGTGTATAGCCACATTTTTCACTAAGGACATAGATTTGGCTATTAGTTACTTGGATAATTTGACGAAGGTCCCAAGATTCGATATGATAGTCATATGTCCTTCTTGAAGATAAAGCTGCCTTCGCAATGATGAGTGGAGCATTTTAATGGATACTTTCGGTGGATAGGGGCACTAAAAAAAGAAGAAAAACCATAATGGTGAGTGGGCTTTCGGCAATAACAAAAAAAAGAGCAGAGGCCAAGGGAGGGGGCTTCATACGTAAAGGAGATCGGAGAGATTGAGCAGGCTCCTTTCTGCTCCATTTTCCGCCGAGCCACCCCCCCCCCCCCCCGGGTCTTTTTTTCTGCTTGATCGTAACATCGGAAGAGGAACTTGTTCATCGTTGCAACGATAACCGTGTTCTCAATGCCCATCTCTCTCTCTCTCTCTCTCTCTCTCTCTCTCTCTCTCTCTCTCTCTCTCTCTCTCTCTCTCTCTAAAATTGTTTTAAAAACCCTAACTTTCTCTCGACACTCGGTCCCAAACCCAAGTGAGATCACACTCACTACTCTACCCAAGAATACAGCACAACCCTTTATTCCTTGTTCATTTGAACAAGTTCAAACACCAGAGCTGTTCCATAAAGCTCCAAATTCTTGACCATATTTGTTGGTAAAACATATATATTCATTCATTTCAATGGCTGCTTTTGAGAGTGTGATCAACTTCGAGGACTAGTTCCCCTCGATGATTGTGAAGCTTGGGGCGAAGGGCTTCATCGGCGAGCTCTGCAATGGGTTTCAGCTCCTGATGGACTGCGAGAAGGGGCTAATCATGTTTAAGAACTTGAAGAGGAACAACTTCCTGCTAGGGTTACAGGACATGGGCGACGACGAGTTCGCGTGCATGCTGCGAGAAGGCAATTTGGACGGCGATGGCAATCTGAACCAGCTGGAGTTTTGCATCCTCATGTTCAAATTGAACCCTGGGCTGATGGACACGTCCAAGCAGTGGGTGCAAGCCAAAATCAGAGAGTAGGCAAACGCGTCGAAGCCTCTGGGAGATGTGTTCCTGAGACGCATTCGTTCCCAAGCGTACGGCGATGCATGTAAGAGCGGGGAAGAAAGATGGGAGGAGGTGATGAGCGAGAACAAGTTTGATGGGGTGTGGTCTTCTACACTTTTCTAGTACCCATCAGGTTTGCTTGTGCGCTGGGGTTCGCGTAGTCATGATTCGGCCTATAGGTCTATGTGCTAATCAGATTGCTCTCTTCCTCCCTTAATGAGTACTTGAGGTGCAGGACATATCTCGCCTCGACTGCACGTAGTCATGCAAAAGATTACAGCTTACATGAAGGAACAGTTATTGGTGCCTTTAATGGGATTTTGGAGAGAGGAAATTTTGGATGTTGAAGAGTGTGTTTAAATTAGTGGGTATTCAATCTGTCCAAGCCGCGTTCAGACATTCCCTCGGTCGTAGAGAAATATATGGGCAAAGAGCTTAAAGTGAAGATATTCATAACTCATCAGGTCCCTTTCTCGGAGATCAACAAGGCCTTCGACTACATGCTTAAAGGCGAAAGCCTTCGATGCATCATTCGCATGGAGGAGTAAAGTGGGCGGATGAACACTCTCCACGAATTCTCCATTCACGGTCATCCACAATTGAAGGCTGACTCCAGAAATCTCTAGCAATAAATTAAAGCTAAGTGCTCTTTTTATTTTTCTGGTTTTAGATATAAAGTAGCACAGATTTTCTACACTGACTTTCGCTTTGTTTTATGTTGGGCAATAGCTTCGTATCAGCAGCAAATGACCAATGAAGCAAAAAACGAAGCAACGCCGAAAGTGGCCATCCGGGCGTCGTCACTCGAAGACGGCACGAGAATCAAATCTTCGAGAACCTCGTTACCTAAATGGATTGATTTAAATTTCGATTATGCCATGTCATATTTATTTATTGTAATTTTCTATATTTATCGATTAAAAGATCCGAAGCACAGATTGCGGTAGACCCTGCCCCCTACTTGGTGGTGTAAAGATCTCCTGTATTCCATTTTTTGTATTTTAATTTCCATATTATCAAACCCTAGAATCGGTAGGCCGAGCCACCTACTGGAGGTTCTTTATTTACTGCTTTCTGTATTCTATTTTCTACAATTTAATTTCCATATTATCAAACCCCAGAATCAGTAGGCCGAGTCACCTGCTGGATGTTCTTTATTTACCGCTTTCTATACTCTATTTTATGTGTTTGGTTTTTATACCATCGAATCCCATAATTGGTTAATGAAAGTTCTTTATTTACTGCTTTCTATACTCTATTTTATGCGTTTTGGTTTCTACACCATCGAATCCCATAATTGGTAGGCCAAGCCACCTGCTAGAGGTTCTTTATTTACTGCTTTCTGTACTATATTTTATGCGTTTTGGTTTCTATATTATCAAATCCCAGAATCGATAGGCCGAGCCACCTACTGGAGGTTGTAACACTGCACAGAAGTCGTTAGCTCACTCTATCTTCCGGCTTCAAAGAATTTTTAATGCATACCTTTATATACTACTTTTTATATCTCATCTTTTAATATTGCGTTTATATTCAAAATATTTTGCATCGTCAGTTTTATTTAATTCGAAAATACCAAAAAAATGTCATTTATGTGCATTTCATATAATATAGCTCATGCATACTTTACCATGCCGCAGACGTATTTATATTGCAATTTTCTGTATTTTTCGATTCAAACCCCAGATCGTGGTAGGCTCTGCCTCCTACTTGGTGTGTAAAGATCTCATGTATTCTGTTGACTGGTTTTGTGATACATATATCGTATTCGTATGTCACGTACGTACGTCGTATTCATATTGTCATTAATTCATGCATATTTATCCAAAAAAAAATCAAAAGAAAAAATCTCAAAATTAGGAAATGGGCCATTTCGACTAGCTAATCCTATTTTGATGATTTTCCTTCCTGATCTTTTCAAAATGATGATTCTTACCCCTCATAGGTAAATTGTCTTGAAAAAATTCTTAAAAAATTCAAAAATTAGGAAAAATCTCAATCCTATTTTTGATGATTTATTCATGTGTCGATTCCGCATGTCCATGTATGCATGTCGCATTCGCACGTCCACGTACATATGTCGCGTTCGCATATCGTATTCGTGCGTCTTCGTATCCGTGTGTCGTATTCATACATCTTCGAATCCGCATATCGTATTCGTACGTTTTCGTGTCCGCATAATCATATTCCTATGTATTCGTATCCGTCTGTCTGCATTCGTATACCTACATACGCATGTCCACGTACGTATGTCATGTTTGCATGTGTGCGTTCGTATGTCGCATCTACATGTCTGCGTTCGCATACTGTATTTGTATATCCACATTCGTATGTCGTATTTGCGTGTTCATGTTCGCATGTAACGTACGTTCACGTTTGCATGTCATATTTGTATATCCATACTCGTATATTCATGAATGCATGTCCGCGTTCGCATGTACGCGTTCGCATTGCTTGTCCATGCACCCATTATCATCCATGCATTCCATCTAAAAAGTGAAAAAAAAAAAAAAAAAGAGAATACCTCACTAGAGCCTCAGGAATAAACCAAGCATGAGTTGCCAAATTAGGATATCCATGAAATTAAGGTACCGAAAGGGCATTACTTTTAATTAACTAGTGTAACCAAGTCTCCGAACTCATAATCTCTGGCTCGTAGAAGTAATTTAGTTCTTCCGCTAATTTACTTAGGTTTTTAATCGACCTACCAAAAAATGATTAGTGGCGACTCCAAATTCTAAAGTCATTTGAACAAAAACCAAAGTTGCGATTCGGTAGGGCTTGGGAGGGTCCAAATTAGGTTAATTCATTTAATTAATCTAGTAATCCGTTAACCTAAAATTCACCGGATCGAAATTTTTTCGGGTGGCGACACTGCTTAAATAGATTTTTTAAAAAAATTACCTGTCTATTCAAAGGAGTACGAGTCCAGCTTGTCTTTCCCTTCGAGTTGGTGGATTATAGTGTTGCAGTCTTTGAAGAGCTATGTAAAGGACCATCAAAGCTGATGATGCATCATCTTGTGTCCCTTCTAATATCCTGAATATATAATTATTCATAAATTTCTTAGGACGATATGCGAAAACCAATCAGATTGACGCGACGTGTTTGCCATCGTACGTAGAAATGCAAAGATCACGCCTTCGCCTTCTTGCTCCCAACCTTTTGCATATCGGAGCCTCCGTCAAGACTGATAACCATGTGGTATAAACATCGCGTGGGGCACACCGGCCTTCGGAGCCGGAAAAGTCCCAAATATGTTGTCATGACGATGATGAAATGAAGTCCATCGGACAACCCCACTTGCGAGGCCAAGTGAAAAAGAGGGCAACGAGGGGGGGGACCAACAACCGATTTGAAAGCATGTGGAACAAATGTGCCTTGATTGTTTGGGAGCGTTGGAATCTTTTGGAATTCGAGTTGGGATATAGACAAAAACCGGTAAACGTTCCATGTCCAAGTGAGAAAACAACGTGTCAAATGAACTCAGGATTTGTTGTGGGGTTCCATGTAGATTTCATTGAATCTTGACAAGAGATTAATTCAGTTTGTAGACACCAAGCTATGTTTGATGTGTTATTTTGATCACTCGGATGGAGGGTCGACGTAGTAGGGTTCTCATTTCATAATTAGGTACCAAAAAAAGTGTGCATGTCTCTCTCGTTTCACCCTTTACATTAGGGTTCTCATGGATTAATAGATTGGAGGCCTAATTCCCTAATGAATTAATAAAAACCAACTTAGGTTCAATCTTTGTTCTGTCCCGAACCTTTTTTTAATCTAAAAAGTGTACTCAACTTTCGTTCTACTCCTAAATCTGTCCACTCCTTAAAAGATAGCCACTAGTTTCTTCAAAATTATCGGCATCCTGGCCAATTAGAGTTCATTCCCGAAACGTGTGTTTTCATCAATACCCCTGTCTATTGTGTAGAAAAACAATAACTTTCTGATATTGATAATTAAAAAAAAAAACCAACGGTAATTTTTTGAACGCATGGACAGATTTTGAGACTAAATTGAAAGTTGAGGCCGTGTACAGATAAAATTAGTTGTGTTGTCGTATGGATAATCTAGAAGTAAGCGAGAGCACATGTCCTCGAGTGGAAGTCGCCCAAACAAGATAATACTCGAATAATTGCCTTTGACCTATTGACCTGTGGGCCATTTATCATATTTTCTTAAATGAGGAGTTCATTAACTGTCTAATCCTCCTTTTAATCCTTTTTTTTCTTTTATTGGTTTTCTAGGCAAAGCCTGCTATTTATTTATTTATTTTTGTGTGTCTGGACCACTTATTTTGAGGTGAAACGGCACTAATTGCCTGCTTTTGAGTTGGATGTGAAATTTAATAAAATGAAGTTGTTTAAACCTTTCGATTCGATTAATTTCCACAAATTCATGCAAACCTCTTTGACGACGTGCATAATTTTATTTCTATAGAGCCAATTTTTAGTGAGGATGAGCATGTAAAGCATAGATTGTGAGGGTGCAAATTGAAGGGTTTGAAAATTAGGAGATCTCGAGTGTAATTTTAGGGCAAAGCTCAGGGCAGTTTTTCGTAGTTATCCATGAAGGAATCTTCATACAATAGAACCAAAATAATTTTTGTATTCATACTGGATCCTTTTCAACTTAGATTTTCCAGGCTGGTATGATTTGATAGAATCAAATTAATCAACAAAATTTTCAGCCAAGGTTAGCCACCATACATTGGTCAGTCACATCTTGGACAATAGCTAGTACGAAAGCGCTCCCCCAAAAAAAATTGGATAAATAATTCACAAAGTTGGAATTTCCCGTCCACACAAAAATGAATTTGTTGCTTTCTGATGTCACATGTCTTACATATGCCATCAACAAAGGTAATTTGGATTTTTTTTTTAATTATTCCACACCTTTTAAATACCAATTACTTAGAAAAAATATCAGATATTATTCCTTGGGAAGATGTAAAAATCCTTATCCATATCCATATTTTTTACACTAACTTAAGAAAGTGATGCCCCAACCACCACGCAAAATACATAGACAAAAGAGATTCGGCCTACTCATACCAGGACAAAATGGATCGTTAGGGTTTCTCCTAAGTTTATATTGAAAAAGAAAAAAACAAAGAGAGGAGTGGATAAGGATGTTCATTTGCCTCGGATGGAAGTGTAACAACCTTGATGCCACAACCGTTACTCAAGTTCTAATTATAAATTTAAGGATATTTTTGAATCATTAATTGCGAAAGTAATATTTATTTACTGGATAAATTAACAAATTAGTCATAACCCGATTGTACGGAGGCCAATTCAGTTCTAAATTTTTTTGATTTTCCCAAATTTTTGTCCTGAACTTTTGCGCGAAATTCCAATGTCGTCATTTCAATAAATTTTCGTCGAAAATCGTAGATGTAGTAGTCCAGTCATCGCCGGCCACCCAACTGTGATGCACTGCCATGTGGGAAATGTCCGGCGAAAATGGCATGAAAGACTATATTTGGATTTTACGCAAAAATTTTGGATAAAAATTGATAAAATTAAAAAGTTTAAAATTAAATTGGCATCTGAATAGTAATACATGACAATCAGATTATTTCCCCCTCGTTCGCCACCAATCAAACCGAGACTCTCCGCTTTCATTTACACCACTCTATTCCACACCCACGTGCTCATCTTGACTTTTGTGGTACCCATCTTCCACCAAAGAATTGCAAAATTGGCCTCCTGAGGTGCAAAAGATAGGAAGAAGACCGTTAAAAGAAGCAATAAATCATCTCCACTCGCGAGGAGACTAATTAAAGGTTTTGATCGCTTTTTTTCTTCTTTGCTTAACAATTGAGAGGACTTCCATGTTGATCCAAATGAATTCCAAATTCTAGAAATTTGAGAAATGTGGTTGTTGCAACCCGAAAATTCATGCGATTGAAATTCCAGGCTAACGAATTATCTGGTTAATTAACTAACCTAATTCGGACCCTCCCAAGCCCTACCGAATCGCAACTTTACTTTTTGTTCAAATGATTTTAGAATTTGGAGTCGCCACTAATCATTTTTGGTAGGTCGATTAGAAACCTAAGTAAATTAGCAGGAGAACTAAATTACTTTTACGAACCAAAGATTATGAGTTCGGAGACTTGGTTACACTAGTTAATTAAAACTAATGCCCTTTTGATACCTTAATTCCATGGATATCCTAATTTGGCAACTCATACTTGGTTTACTCATAAGGCTCTAGTAAGGTGATCTCTTTTTGTATTTTCACTTTTTAGATGGAATGCATGGATGGTAATGGGAGCATGAATAAGCAAAACATGAATATGCAAATATAGACACGCGAACGTACACATGCGAACACGGACATGCAATCATGAATATGCCAGTATGGATATACAAATACGACATGCAAACGTGAACGTACGTTACATGCGAACAAAGACACCAGCATACGAGCGTGGATATATAAATACAGCACGCAAATGCAGACATGCGGATGCAACATACAAATGCGAATGCGACATACGAACGCGGACATGCAGACGCGATATACATACGTGGACATGCATATGTAGGTATACGAATACAGACAGGCAGATACAAAGACATACGAATAAGATTATACGGATATGAAGACGTACGAATATGACATGCGGATTTGAAGATGTATGAATACGGCATGCAGATACGAAGACACACGAATACGATATGTGAACGCGACATACGTACGTGCACATGCGAACGCGACATGCATACATGGACATGCGTATGTAACATGTGTATGCGAATCATCCATATGTGGACATGCGTACATGACATGTGAACGCAACATACGTACGTGACACGCGAATAAATCATCAAAAATGGGATTGGCCAGTCGAAATGGCCCGTTTCCTAGTTTTTGGGATTTTAGTAAATTTTTTTTGGAATTTTTTAAGACAATTTGCCTATAATGGGCAAAATCATCATTTTTGAAAAGATCAGGAAGGAAAATTATCAAAAATAGGGTTGGCCAATCGAAATGGTCTGTTTCCTAGTTTTTGGGATTTTTCTAAATTTTTTGGAATTTTTCAAGATAATTTGCCTATAAGGGGCAAAATCATCATTTTTGAAAAGATCAGGAAGGGAAATCATCAAAAATAGGATTGGCCAGTCGAAATGGCCCGTTTCCTAATCTTTGAGATTTTTCTGAATTTTCTGAAATTTTTCAAGACAATTTGCCTATAAGGGTCAAAATCGTCATTTTTGAAAAGATTAGGAAGAGAAATCATCAAAAATAAGATTAGCCAGTCGAAATGGCCCGTTTCCTAGTCTTTGAGATTTTTCTAAATTTTTTGGAGTTTTTAAAGATAATTTGCCTATTATGGGCAAAATTGTCATTTTGAAAAGATCATGACGGGAAATCATCAAAAATAGGATTTGCCAGTCGAAATGGCCCGTTTCCTAGCCTTTGAGATTTTTCTTTTGAATTTTTTTTTGGATGAATATGCACAAATCAATGACAATACGAATACGTATGCGGCATGGTAAAGTATGCATGAGTTATACTATATGAAATGTACATGAATGACATTTTTCGATATTTTTGAATTAAATGAGACTGACGATGCAAAATATTCTGAATTTAAACGCAATATTAAAATATGCGATATAAACAGCAGTATATGAAGATGAGCATTAAAAATTCCCTGAAGCCGAAAGAGAGAGTAAGCTAACGACTTCTGTGTAATGTTACGACCTCCAGCAGGTGGCTCGGCCTACTCATTCTAGGGTTTGATAATGTAGAAACTAAATTGCAGAAAGTAGAGTACAGAAAACGGTAAATAAAGAACCTCCAACGGGTGGCTCGGCCTTCCCATTCTGGGATTTGATAGTGCAGAAATTAAATTGTAGAAAGTAAAGGCAATAAATAAAGAACCTACAACGGGTGGCTTGGCCTTGAATCGACTTACCCATTCTGGGGTTTGATGGTGCAGAAATTAAACTTCAAAAAGTAAAGGCAGTAAATAAAGAACCTCCAACGGGTAGCTCAGTCTTGGCTCGGCCAACCCATTCTGGGGTTTAATGGTGCAGAAATTAAACTGCAGAAAGTAAAGTACAGAAAACGGTAAATAAAGAACCTCCAACGGTGGCTCGGCCTTCCCATTCTGGGGTTTAATGATGCAGAAATTAAATTGCAGAAAGTAAAGGCAGTAAATAAAAAACTCCAACGGGTAGCTTGGCCTTGGCTCAACCTACCCATTCTGGGGTTTGATGATGCAGAAATTAAACTACATAAAGTAAAGGAAGTAAATAAAGAACCTCCAACGGGTGGCTCAGCTTGGGTCGGCCTACCCATTATTAATGGTGCAGAAATTAAACTGCAAAAAGAAAAGACAGTAAATAAAGAACCTCCAACGGGTAGCTCGGCCTACCCATTCTAGGGTTTGATGGTGCAGAAATTAAACTGCAGAAAGTAAAGGCAATAAATAAAGAACCTCCAATGGGTGGCTTGGCCTTCCCATTTTGGGGTTTAAGGGCGCAGAAATTAAACTGCAGAAAGTAGAGTACAATAGAGCATTAGATGAAGAACCTCCGGCAAGTGGCTCGGCCTACCAATTATGGGATCCAGATCTAATTTTTAGAGCCGGATGAACATTTGACAAATAAGCTCGCGTATTTGGGCCACATAATCAATTTTCCAAGCACTGTCTGATGGCCAAACTGATGAGACCCAAGCTCTTCTCGATTCTCCTCCCTTAACACTCCTGATGAGGACCTTCTAATTAGAAGGCAAAGATGCAGCACCAAGATATGTAAAGATGCTAGAGAAAGGAAAGCAACTTCCCTGAACTTGACGATGTATGCGTTCGTAGCTGCACATCGACCGAAGCTTCGGAGGGAGCTGGTCCGTCGGAGGCCGCTAGTCACAGGCAGCCCTATTCACGCCGGAGAGGCACAGCGTGAGAAAGGGCTCGATGTCCAGACCCTGTTTGGCTTACCTCTAAGCTTCGATCTTAAAGGGGGTCTCGAGGCATAAACTCAGAACGAGGCTGTGTTGCACATATCATCTATGCCTATCTGAAGAGACGGCGTGAGAATGATTTGGTGTGTGAGTTTTTAAAGTCAATGTCTGATGACACTTGTATTATGCAGACAACCAAAAATGCGACAAGAATAAGCAAGCATAGCGCCATGACTTTGGGTGTCCCCATACTTCACGCTTCAATACTTCTACCAAGTGTTACAGTCGGAGAGCCAAACTGGAATTTTTCAAGTCAGGAGCAGCATCCCATGCTGGCTCGATATCTTTATTCCAAATACCCTGCAAGTTTGTCACTTGGATTCCATCTGCTAAACAGAATCCTCCGACAATATCAAGATTCTTTCATTCTAGTATGGTTGGCAATCTAGTCTGGGAAACTTGGAGTAGTCTCGAACGTTCAGCCACCTGAAGAAGGTAAGGACGTATACAGGTTCCTCATCTGTAATGATGAACAATCTGGAACACTTCACCTATTGAGATGATTTCCCAATCAGTCGGCGTCAATTGCACTTACATTCGATGTTTTCTTTTCTCGCAACCCTCGCATTGTCATACTCGAACTCCAATACATTCGGGATATGTGAAGTGTCTTTTAGGTAGAACCTCCTCCTCGACACGCTCTCTTCGATCGTTGGAAAGTAGCGACAGAACACCTATTTCACCAGCCAAAACCAAGTCCAACCGATCACAGTCCCAAGCGCAGCGCCCACAAAGACCTGACTAACCGTGTGGTACTCCAAATATACCCTAGAGTACATCGTCAGCACTGCTAAGCACCACGGCAAGAAGCACGCGAGCGGCTTGTTCTTCGTGTCGGTGAGGCCGATCCCCTTGTACGTGAGTAAAGTGTAGCATGTGACGAAGAAGAACATGTAGGAAGAGTGGCTAGAGGGCCAGCCATGGGAATCGCACATCTCGAGCACCGCGCAGGTCTAGGCCCGAGCCTGCTAGACCCAGGTCTTGATGTGCTCGCTGATGAATGGGAGACGAGGAGGCCGAGGAAGAAGAAGATGCCCTGTAGCTCGCGGCGAAAGATGAAGTGCGAGACGAAGCCACCGAGGCTGATGAAGACGAGGATAAGCGAGCTCCATGCGAGGAAGTAGACAAGCCAGTTCCCCCTCTGGTACCGCACGTGGGTCACCGTCACGGCCTTCAACAGCGGCGGAGTCATGGCGGCGAGATCGGAGAATTGAAGAGCTACTGCAAATGGGAAAACACGGACTCGCAGGAGAATTGAGGCCGGGCGGAGGGAGTCTGGTACGCAAAGATGTGGGAGTAGCAGACCGAGAGAGAGAAACCCAGATGGGGGTTGAGAGAGAGCTGAAATAGTGTGAGTCGGATCTCCCCCGAGGAGGAGAGAGATAGGGTGAGTTTTTGTATCGTCCTCTTTTGTCTGAAACGCACATCAGTGATTATATGAGTATGTTCCTCTAGAGTACTCTCTATTTAAAAATGTCTCCACCTTCCCAAGGATCACCTTCTTGTCAC
Organism: Psidium friedrichsthalianum; assembly: GCA_019149425.1. NCBI lineage: Eukaryota > Viridiplantae > Streptophyta > Magnoliopsida > Myrtales > Myrtaceae > Psidium > Psidium friedrichsthalianum. The sequence continues at coordinate 25,316 of JAGVVM010000752.1, read as the reverse complement.
GACCAGTCCTTGCCAAATACTTCCCCCCACGAAGAAAAATGACAGCAGACCATTCTATTGCTCTCGTCGCCCACCCCCTCCCCCCTCTCTTCATTGGAGGAAAACCCTTTTTAAGAATCTGCAACATGTTTAGCAGCGTTCTCTTTTTTCTTTTTTCTTTTTTTTAAACATGTCTCTTGCTTTTTATTAGTGCTGGCCGTCTACTCTATTGGCCTCCATTCCTTCTCCACCCATCATCATCATTTCCTCCCCCACTTTTCTTCTTTTTCCAAGCTCATTATCACTCTCCCTTTTTTCTTTATTGGCGACAACCCTCACGTTCTGAAGCCACCACTCACTGATCCCTCGGCATTATAGCTAAACAAACACTTTGAAGTCAAATTGAATACCATCGTCTCACAATTCTCGAGTTGACTAGGTGTCTAGGGCTTTCTCAGCTATGGCTTGAAATTGAGGAAGGAGCTCATCTCTGAGTCTCTCGGGATCAAAGTGATTTCGGACAACATTAGTAAGGTGTTTGTGTATAATCCCAGTTGCATTCGTCTTAACTTCTAAGCCTGTGGTAGTATCATGACCTAGAAGCTTAGCAAATGCATCCAAGTTCCACATTTTGACCAATTTCCCTTCTTTTTTTGTGCTCTCCCTTGGGCATTTTCCTCCACTATAATTCATGGGGTCTTCAATCGGTGCTCCGACGTGCACAATTATTGACTTCAATCTTGCGTTTTTTTTTCTTTTTTTTGTTCCCTTCGTGTAGTTCCCTAGGCGCACAAGAAGAAGCTGGAGATAGCCCTCTATTCGTGGTTTTGGGTTGACTAAGAGTTGGTCAACCTTTTATTACTTTATTATTTTTTATTTCAAAACCAATTTGACATTTTTTGCAATTTTAAGCTCGACATTGAAAGCAATTGGACCAAAATGCAATATGAGGCATTAGAGGACAATGTCATGATTCAAAAAATGCAAAAAAATGAAAATTAAACGGCTGAAATGAAATTTCTAGAATTTTTGGTAATTAATCCAAAAATGTAATTAACTAGGTAAATCACAATTCTGAACTACTTTTTTTTAGATTTTATTTGGCCAAAATGAATGGGAAATTAAAAGGAAAATACTGACTTTTTTTTCATATTTTTGTGGCCTCAAATGTTATTTTTCCCGAATTTTCAAATATTTCTATATTTTTTCGAAAATATGAAAAAATACGAAAAATATGAAATATTATTTTTTGTTCAAAAATTGTTCCCTAGGCTTGTCCAAGGCACCCAAAGTTGGTTTTTCAATTTTCTCATTTTTCTTGATTTTCTATGGATTTTCGAAAATAAAAATGCTGAAAATACTGAAAATATGAAAAGTTTTTTTTTGGTCAAAATTGATTCCCTAGGCTTGGCCAAGGTCCTCAAAGTTGATTTTTATTTTATGAATTTTATGAATTTTTTATGAATTTTTTAAATAGAAAAAGTGATTAAAAATCAGGTGTCAACAGCGATAAGTTATAATTGATGAAACAAATTAAAGATGTCGGTCGAACTCGCATGCTCAGTTTGATTTTCTTATTGCATTTCGCGGTAAATAAATTTTGTAAGCACATTTTGCTACAACCTAAAGACATAACACATCAGATTTATGGTTTAATATCGCGAAATACCTCAAATAGCTACACCTATGAAAAAATTCACCCCAAATTAATTTCTTGGCCACAAGAAAGCCCAACTAGTTACATCTATAACAAATTTACCCATCATTAGTTCTCCAATTCGAGAGCCATTGCTTGATGCAACTTTCATGGTACCAATGGTTGCAAGTCCTGATCACAGAACACTCCTCTCCTTCCTCAAAGCTCTCCAGGCAAATCACGCACCCGTCGATATTGAACTTCTCCAAATCGACACGATGCCTCTCAATGACTCGATCAAAGAGAGCCCGAGTTATGCTGCCATGGAGCCAGATAAGGAAAAAGACGAAGCCAAACACGACGAGGGAATAGGTGAGGATGCCGCATGCTACCAACTTCACAAACAACGGTGAAAAGTGTAAGGGAAGAAGAGGCAACGAAGAGGCCGAGGGAGACATGACTTGTCTGTGTCTTCTTTGAGTTGGAAGAGAACTGGTGTGCGCCTTTGAGCTTCGATCGAATCACCTGTTTGCTCTTTTTTTTAATAATGTGAAGTTTTGAATTAGCGGCGTTGCACGGTAGAAGTCCACTTGCAGAGCAATAGACATGTAAATACCAGTAGGATTTGAATCTCAAACACTATCCTCAGTAATTTCAATGTATGGAAAATTACCAAAAACTTTCTACATTTATTGCACTTATGTCGATTCAGTCATATATCTTTCAATTGTGTAAATTAAGACCACCCAACTAATTTTGACTGGAAAACGCTGACGTAGCAGTCCAGTTAGCCGCGGTCATCCTATATGGCGTACCAGCACTAACGTGAACAACTTTTTGAAATTTTGTGAATTTTTTTTCATTTCTTCTTGTATCTTTTTCCTTTTTCTATTTTTTTTTTCTTTTCCTTTTTGTCGGTGGCCGTCTCAGATGATGACTTAAGAGAACTAGGCGAAGTCACCCTAGCCCGATCTAGTGAGGGTTGCCTTCACCAGCCACAGGCGAGGGACGGACCTGCTTAGGAGAGGATGACCCTCACCGCTAGCAAGGGCGTTCCACGCCAGCATTGGTTAAAAAAAAAGAATAATTCAAAATTTTGAAAATATTATAAAAAAAATTTCCACAGCAACGACGGCCGTGCCACGTTCATACAAGCCTTTGTTATTGTGAAAAGAGATGACAAATGCAGAAGAGCAAGCCCGGAAATGTCGAACATTTGTCTTTACGAAAAGCTAAAGCGTGTGGGCCATTCCAAGAATGGAAATTTTGAAATGTACTTTTTGCTTGTAATCATATTTTGTTAATATTCTAGAATTTCGAGAGAGAATCACAATTGACTTCTTCACTTCACACTTTATTAAAGAAGGACATTTGTACCCTAATAATATGCATATGGAAGGAAATTAACTTATCTTAGAGAATAACAAAGTATCAAAAAATATCCTTTTATATCCAATAACATCTTTGATAGGAAAATCTTTAATCTCTGTTAATGTAGCTGACTGAGGAAGACATTCAACAAACACTTGGTGGGCACTTGATTCAGGTAAAACAGCGAGCAATGCAAAGCCCAAGCAGCACTCAGCCTCGCGCCCGCTCTGGCTTCCCTCGCCCAAACCTACCTCTGCATGCAAGCCCTCAGGCTCTCGCCTCCTCTGACCACCCATGAATATGATCCTCCCCAAGATGTTCTATCACGCCCCGAACCCCACGAGCCACGCGACATCCTCGTCATACATGTACGGTCGAATGGTCGACAATCACGACGACCCAGGAAACTCATCGTAACCAAACGACCTCAGAGTTCCTTAGACAACGGAAACGAGCTCCTTCAATCACATATACAGAAAAGGATAGATAAAGAGACAAATTAAACCTTTACAGCAAGCCAAGCCTTATATTACATCTCATAGACAATATTCACATACAACCGATAGGATGACATCATCTATACACAAATCAAAACTTCAGTCACCCTACTCCATAAATCCAGGCTATATACATGTCTGATCATATAGGCACATCAGGTCCGATCCGCGTCGTAGATGCCTCAAGTTGTGCCTCAACCCTCAACCCGGTCAGTGGCTACATTTTACACTAGTGGCTTCATATTATGCCAGGTGATATCATGGCTACGTATTCGCCAAGTCACAGGTGATATGCAATCAAACATGCGAAAATCGTCACACTCGCCTTCAGGTAATAAAATCCTTTAAATTCATTTGGACAGAAATCATCAACCAAGTACATTATGCCACATTTCAAATACGAGTCTAAATATTCGATCCACATATTCGACCAAATGGCCAAGCCAATCAATTTGCTTCACATGCCCAATTTCCCATGTATGACCCAAAATGACCAAATAATTAATTCCAAGCATAAGCGGATAATCCTCAAATATTATTTTGAACACAAACTCGGGCCCCAAATATTTGACATAGTAATATAAATATTGCTCGGGCCCTGTTTTGCATAAAATGCTCTAAAAATATATTTTTCGATATTTGAACCACACGGGACCCACAAAACTTGTCATTTTCAAACCGTAATTAAATTGGGCAGCACCTGAACAGTGCACAGAGGTTCGTGAACAGTAAAATAGGGCACTATTTGGCCCATTTTCCAATAAAATGGCCCAAAAAATGCATTTTTCATTGCTCGAACCTTATGGGACCCACATCAATCACCACCAACAGCCTAAATTTGGCCAAAATAGAACCATACCAAGCCCAAATAATATACCATAGCCTCGCCACAGAATCGATTTGCACAAATAAGCCAATTCCGGCAATTTTCCTTAACCTAATTTACGTTGATCAGTCCCTAAAGCTAATCCATGGCATGCCTAACATCATGAGTGAATTCTAGAGGTATAACTTACCTAATAGAGGCTGACATGAAGATGAGGAAGTGGCGGAAGCGGTGGTGACGACGACGACGACAACGGATTCCGATGAATTTAGTCCAAATCGAGGTTGATCAAGGCTGAACGGGGTGATTCTTGAGCTAGAAATCAATATTTTCACATGTAAATGAGCTCTAGGGGTCGCTGGGTTAATATATATCAACATGAGCTTTATGTCAAATTCGGGTAATATAAAATAGGTTCGTCGACTGAAATGGAAAAGCATATTTGAAAGGTCAAACGATCTCGGATCGAAGTGATTCAAGTTTTAATAGAACCACAAGACAATGAACTACGACATATCCAAAAATCGCGATGATCCAATGGTCAGCGGCCGATCAAATTGGGCGGCAAAATTCTGGTGCTAGTAGAGAGAGAGGGCAGTGAAAACCGAAAATTTGGAGAGAGAGAGAGAGAGAGAGAGAGAGAGAGAGAGAGAGAGAGAGAGAGAGAGAAAACCAATGGTAATTATGGAGGAGAGAGAGTGGTTTGACCAATAAAAATCTTGAGGATAATTATCGCCAGTGATTATTCACCGAAAGCGACATTAAGCTGAATAAATAGACTATTCTTGGACTATCAGTAAAATTTGGACTGATAAAGCTTGAGCATCAATTATTTTCGATCAAAGTTGGTCAAAATGGTCAAAAAGGTGATCGATAAGACATTTCTTGAAAATCGTGAAATTTCAGGATGGGTAGGGGGTTAATCGACGATGATTTGGCTCAACCACGATCGGAAAAGACTCAGAACTTCGTCGTACAATTTTTCTAGCCTCGCTAAAAATATTCATATGCTCATGCCATGGATTCTAGCTCAAACTGGGGGCAAGACTGATCTTTTCAATTTTTCCCTTTTTCTACTTGGCAGTCTGAAACTAATCTACTCATCTCACGCCTTCGAGGCGATGTCCAATTTTGGTCTCTTGATTCTCAAAAATCTAATATTATTTATCTTACAAATGACCAAAATTCGAGATGTCACATGTTCAGCATGGTGGCGGTCTCCCCCTCCAGCGACTTGCGGTACATGCACCGCCTGTTCGACCAAGATCCTCACCCCAGACACTTTCTTCCAATGGCTGCTGCCCGGACATGTTGATGTCATTGGATGAACTACCTGTCACCAGCTTAACCCAGCACATTCTTTATGTGCCATAGATAAGAAGCACATTGTTGGTCTTTACCTATTTTCAAATTGCTTTGAACTTAATCGAGCAGTTGTAATATGTGTATATACTCTGTTTTAATGGAGTTTCTAGTTTCGTTAAGTAGAGTTGATCCCTGAGATATGCCCGCTAGTAGCAAAATAAGACAGTCGAAGAGCTTCTAGCATTTAGCCTTCAACTCCTAATGCTTGTGTTTGGAATTGCGAGTTATCTCTCAGCCAGGAGTTCTTGGTGTTTCGCCTGAGGACACCCCAACTGATGGCGAGATCCCAAAACGTGTTGATCATTATAACCCCTGAGCTGGCCGGTGGCTGCTGTGATGATCTTTCGCGTTATCCCCGTTCCCATGACAACCACATGGATGGTTGAAAAGTACTTCAGGTCGTTGAGCCCATGCTTTATATCTCTCCCATCATACAAGCGCCAAAGGCACCAAAAACATCAGAATGTAATGAGAATGTTCAGAACCAACATGGCGGAACAAATAATTGTCACACTACATGAAATGAGGCGAGACATTAGAAGTAGTTCTTCAAAGAGGCTTCGCCAACGGTGCACCTCGTCAGGTCTGAAACTAATTATGTCTTCGTGGGAGCTTACCAGAAGAAACACATCCGGTATTGAATTAACTGAGTCCACGAAGTAAAACGTTTCTTGGAGTTCGCTTTCATCACATTTGTTTAATTTAGTTCTAAAATCTCCCCAACCATAGTAACAGATACAAAACCCCAAATTTGTGGAGTCCAGCACCTGAAAAGTATTTTGCAATAGCGAAGAAACCTTTCTTCAAAAGATTATAAGACACGACGATGTAATGAATAGATTCAGTTTTGCTTGTTCAGATGACCTTCACCTAGGATCTTACAGAAATGTTGTTTGAAAGAGCAACATGACCCACAAGAAAGGATTTTGCTGAAGTAGGCCATGAGCAATTTTCAAAATCCTGCTATAGATGTTTATAATTATGTTAAGGAGATTAGACCAATGAAAAGCATGTTAAAAGAGGAACATGCACTTATTCTTTGATATGATGTTAAGTGATTCAGACAATCTGGTCATAGGCTTTAGATTGGGACAAGGTGAAACCACTTGGGAAGATAGTAACACTTATAATATCCTAGTTTGACATAAGGAGTGTGACTACTGCAAGAGCAAACCTGGCTTGTAATTTGATCGGCCAGGAAGAAATCAGGTAATTGTTACCTGCAACATCGGCATAGTGAAATGAAATCACCCCATACTTCACGAAGCTTATGTACGTGTGTCTGGTTTGTCCTAAGTCAATGTGCTTATCGTGTAAAATGGAGCACATATACAATGAAAAGCACTCTGAATCAAGAAGAAGTGGTTCAAACAGAATATGATGTTGAAAGGGTAGAATGTTATGCAAACCACAACCTGTTGAATAGAGTCCTTGGTCTTGTTAACTATCAAATTAAGCCTTCTCCTGCTATCTCACTTTCAAATGTTTACGGATGATTCTGTTCAACTCATGCATGAGTATAGTTCGGCTAATTACACCCGTGCTAGGCCTCCAGGGCGCAGATTTACGTTGGTTCAGAAGAATAAATTATCTTATATCATTCAGAGAAATTCATTAGAAGAGGAACTGAAACAGCTGCTTGGGTCAATATATATTCACAATTATGCATTCATAAATCACTTGGAGGCAGTCCCATATTTGTTTAGTTAAAACACAAGAAGATATTCGATTATATTCAGATGGAGACAAAGCACAATAGAGAAGATATCTCGCTTTAGAGTTGAGGGCAGCTCTTTTCTTAGTTGCTTCAAGGCAAAGCTGCAGCAGCAACTAGATCAGCATTATCAGCAGCTTGTTGTCCAGCATTTGCAACAGCAGGAGCAGGAGTAGGTACGGTTGGAACTTCTATGTCCATCTTGAATCACACTCCACATGTCTTGATCACAAGCATCAAGATAGACGAATATCCTATTTTTCCAGTAGTTGTAGTTGCTTCCATCAAAATATGGAGAGCTGTTAGGTACTACGGATTCATTGCTCAAAGACTACCAAAGGGTAATTTGGTTGAGCTTTTTCAAAGAGCTTTGGGAAATGCAAAGAAGTTTAGCCTAAAGGGCTTTGTGAAAATGTAAATATTATTTGGTGAACTTTTGCTTTGAGAAAGCAACTTTGAGAGAAAAGTTGTTTGGTAGAAACACATTCGGAAAATGCCTTTGGATGAATTAATTTAAGTTTTTATTTTTAATCGGTTTTAAAATTGAAAAATGAAGTCTGCAACTTTTTAATTTATATATTAATGACAATGTTAAAGATATGTATTAACGAATTTATAAATAAAATTAATTTCTTTTTTTTTGCTAAAATATTCAAAAGGAAAAAAAATCACATTGAAAGAAATTCGATACCTGACGAGATCGCGATTTGGTGACCTAGCATCTTTCATTCATGATTATTATGGACATCAAAATGATAAAAATCTATCTCTTTCTAAAGTTTTTTTTTTTGTATGTGTTTGTATACATAAGTTAGTTGAACAGAAAAATACATTAGTCCGCTTTAAAAGCTATCTCACCCAACTTTAAAAAGTTGTCTCTAATCCTTTTCAAGAACGATTCATTGACCGAATCACACAATATGTCAAAAAGTAGCAAAAGATGAACATGGTAACATAAGCTAAAGAATCCGACCAAAAAAAAAACATAAGCTAAAGAAATTCATTATCCTTATAAACTACAAAGCTCCTTAAACATTGAGACATTTTGATTTTCGACTCTTTTTTTCGAAATTTGAATACATAATGGATATTTAATGGAGGCGCTATAAATGAATCTCACTCAAAACTGATCACTTCGGGATAACTGACCAAAGGAGAAAGGCTAGCTAAGAATATAAGCATATGGACCAAATGGTCGATACGCGTGACTCCTTAAAGACACTCGTTAGTTAAGAACTTATTTAAAGTTGTCATCTTATGAATGAGGCCATGAATTGAGTTCCGAAATAGGACAATCGACTCTCAAGAGTGTCATTGCTGCTAAGATTAGACATCGCCTCGAAAGGCATGAAATAGAAGATTGGCCTCGGTGTGCCCAAGTGAAAAGGGCAAAATTGAAAATTTCAGTCTCGCCTCCTATTTTTGCTAAAATCCATGGCTAGAGGGCACAGGTATTTTTAGCGAGGCTAAAAAAAATTGTTCGGCGATATTCCGAGTTATTTTCCGATCACGGTAGAGCCAAATCAGTCCCGTTTGAGCCCCGATCGGACCCGAAATTTCACTTATCTTGAAAAATGTCTAGTCAAATGTCAAATCAATCACGTCAATCTACCATCGGTCACCATCAGTTAAACTTTTGACCAGTCAAATCGTGAATAGTGCCGTTTATAATTAAAATTAATAATTCACTTTTTTGAGATTCTCTCTTCTCTCTCTCTCTCTCTCTCTCTCTCTCTCTCTCTCTCTCTCTCTTCAATTATCAGCAGATCACTCTTTCTCTTGCTCTCCACAATTTTGTGGCCCTCCCTCTCTCTTATTTTCTCTCTTGGTTTTTGGCCGCGAAAAAACCTCCACTTGTTGTGTCGCTTGTTCACTGCCCAAACGTCGTCATTTTGGAAAACCGTTTTAACCTCATCTTTACCTATCTCTCTAGTAGTTCTCCACAAAAATTTAGCTCAAGATCAGCCCCAGAAACACCCTTAGACAGAAGCAAAATTGGACCTCTGCATAGGCTGTTTTCCAGGTTGCAGTTCTGTCAGTTTTTCACCATTTTCACATCCGTCGTCTCATCGGTTGAATTTCTAACCAACTATGAGTTTTTATTCTTTATTTCCTTGACATTTTTACGTAAGAATCATCCCTAGATGAGTTCTAAATCATCAGTAATTTCATTTTGAACCAGCCCTGCACGTTGTTGTCTTCTGATGTCTTTTTGAAGCTGCCTCTGTTCCAATTTGGTTTGGGGCTTCTTTGCTAAATTTTCTAGTAAGCCAAACCTCTATATCTCGATTAGGATGCTAGATATACCATGGACTAGCTCTAGAGACCGATTCAAGATAAATCGGTTTAGAAAAAAATTACCGTAATCGGTATTTGGAGGAAATTAAATTCTGTGGGACTGTGAAAATATTGTGGGTTTGTGAAATATTGCTGTTTGTGTTGGATTAATGCGGTTTAAGGTGGTTGATGTGGGTCTCGTGAGGTTCGGGTACCAAAAAATATATTTTGAGCCATTTATGCAAAAACAGGCCATGTAGTGCCTTGTTTTTACTGTTCACGACACCTGTGTACTATTCACGTGTTGCCCAATTTGATTTTGATTTGAAAATGACAATTTTTGTGGATCCCGTGTGGTTTGAGTATCAAAAAATGAAAAAAAATTGAGGCATTTTTGTTAAAATTGGGCACGTGAAACAAAATTGATTGATCTGTACCAAAAAAAAAACAAATTGATTGATTTAGCTATTGTGTCGGCCATGTGGATTGAAATATTTGGGCACGTATCTTGAAAGGTGGCCTAACGTACCTGGCGGATGATTTTGCCCAAATGAATTTGATTGATTTTATTGCCTGAAAGGTGTGTGCGAAGGTTTCCGCACGTTTAATTACATATCATGTGTGACTTGGCGAATATGTAACCATAATGAGACTTAGCGAATATGTAGCCACAGAGGCGGAGTACGTAGTCTCATGCGACTTAATGCGTTTGACGTGAGATAGCTGGAGCGATAAGCGTACCAACCTGAGGCGTCCCATGCGCGAGTCGACCACGGACCTGATGCGCCTAAATGACGTGGGTCGAACCTAATGCGCCTATATGACACGGGTTAAATTGGCTATTAAACCGAGGCTCAAAATTGAGCGTGCATGCATATGTGGTTGTTGTGATTGTCCTGGATTGGACGTGTTTGATTTAAATATCTGATTATTTATATCGAGTCATTGATTGACTGTTGGTTGAAATGCTGAGATTATGGTTCCGAATTAGACCTAATTTGGTATTACTTTTATATTTGGCCATTTTATGGCGGATTTTTTTTTATCATTTTCTGGCCCTATGATTTTGAATACCTGAGTTGAGACTTAAGAGTTTAGTCTAAGGAGTTTGGTGCCCTGAGAAGGGATTAGGGGTTAGCTTACTGATATTTGTTCTCGTAGGTGATTTCCCTTTTGTCAGACCCTAGACCGCCGTAATAAATGCAATCCCAGTGAAACAGGGTCTTCCGATGGACCTAAACTATGAGACGCATCGTTCTCTAGACCAGATAGTGGGACGGATAAAGATGAGTAGGTTGATGCAGAAACCCATTGGTGGAAATTTTTATGGTTTGCTTGTAGTCGGAGGGAGAAATTGCCAACCTAAGCCCTTTTTGTTGTAAAGATGAGCAATGAGATATCAAGAGGTGGCGAAAGTTTTGAACTATGTATATGATGTAATATAAGAAGTGGTTTGTTGAAATTATCCGGATTGTCTCTCTCTACCCCTTTCCTGTGTATATGTTGGGAGGAGTTCATTTCCGTTGTAGCAGGAACTCTGAGATCGTTTGGTTTAAGGCGAGTTTCCTAGGCTGTCGTAGCCAAGCAATCGTACAGGTATAACAGGGACGTCGCGTAGCACACGAATTCAGGGCATGACAAACATTTCCTAAACTTAAAGCTATTTGATCTCATACACGTGCCATGTCAGATGTTGCGTCATCATTTGAAGTACTACTCTCCTCATTTACATCGAAATCATCATATATAAATTGGGATCCAAATCGACTCTTGCAAAATGTTTATCATTCACGGCATTTCTTTGTACATAATTGTGCAAAGTCATTGTCGCTATCACGATTTTCACTTGCTTTTTGTACGGATAACTTGGCATATTCTTTAAAATCTTCCACTTCTCTTTCAATATGCCAAAGGCTCACTCAATTTCCAATCGTAGTAAGGAGTGTGCACGGTTGAACACTTCTTTATAACCTGTAAGTGTAGGATCTCAAGCAAATGATATCTAACTTCTTTATATGGCCTCAAATAATCCCTATCCAGAATCTACTAAATAGTATTTACCTACACATAAACAATATAAATTATTCAAGATATACCACATACATATTGATGTATAAAATTTACTAAATAACGAACCTTTCGGATGATGAGAAAATTGTAAATCATGTCTCCCAATGACTTCATAGAAAATACGAGTATCATGAGCTATTCCCTCTCAACCAGTACAAACATACCTAAATTCCATGTTAAAGTTGCAAATGGCCAATACATTTTGTGTCGGTGTTCCTTTTTGACTGATAAAACGAAGTTGGTTGCCCATAGGTACCACCACTGGGATATGTGTACGATCTATAGTTCCAATGCAATCCCAGAACAAGAATGCATATATTACTTCATTTATACTTAGTTGATCATATATATTGTATAATCGTAACTTACCTTAAAATGTTGATAAAATCTTCTGTTATTCCTGATCTTCTTTGGAATTTCCTTGAATTGTCGATCGAATGATTGGATTAAATCTGCTTCCATTTCACATATTTTATCCAAAACTAAGCTAAATAGCCTACATATGGCTTCCCTAGAGTGCTGAAAATGCTCTTGGGCTAACTTGTTACCTATACCATGTCCTAGAATATAAAGAAATATTCCTAACATTTTTGCAATTCAATATTGCTAGATCCTTTGAGACCATATCGTGACACTAAATCATGCATTAAACTATTCAAGATAATTTTATCCATTTTAAATATTCAATAACACCTTGTTGGATTAGCATCAATGCCCATCAACTTTCTTAACTATTCATTTCTTGTACATGATGAGGTCATGTAAGGTTTTTTGTGACCGTATGCCACCTGATAAACAACTATAATATATGCGGCTACACAAGTTTGCCAAAATTTCTCTTACTCATTTTCTTGGTTTTCTTTTTTAGGAGAATCATCCATATCTAGTGAAAGTAACAAAATTGATTTACAATAAGAGATGTAACAAATTATCTAGATCATCCATCATATATATGTAAACTCCACCCAATAAAGAGAACACCAACTACCAACATAACTCACAATAGAACATAAATAGAAATGAGTGACTAATGACTTAAAATAGAACACCCAACTAGAAATAGGTCTCATGATAAACATAAACATGTCTCACCAACTAGTACAAATAAGTAGTTTAAATAGGTCTTACATTACAGCAACCTAGCATATGAAAGAGTCCAAATAAATAGCTAACATTCCTAGTGATCACTATGCTTTCTAAACTTAAACTTGATCCATCGAACTTTTTGCTCATTGTCATCCATGTTCATGAAGATTTGCCTATTATCTTTCTTTTCTGCAAAATGTTCTAGTGCAAAAACTATAACTCTTCGTCTTGCATAATCTCAGGTATGACTTTCAAAGTGTCCATGATTTCCTTATATGGATCATACTCTCTTACGAGAGATGTGGCATGGCTCCTACTTTCAATAGCTGAACAAATTCTATCCATTTGCGTTATTAGCTTAGCACCTGCAACCAATTTCTTTTGTTTCTTTCCTTGACATTGCCTTTCTGAACCCTACGTCGCTCTCATATGGCTTTGAGCCTGTTCAACAACATTTTCACCTACATTACACTCTATATTCTCATCAGTAGATCATGCACAATCATCGATATCAAGTTGTATGGCCACAACATCTTCATTAACACATAAACCTTGTGCAAGATTCCATGTGACACTTCCAATCGCAACTGTATCTCCGAACATGATATCCAATAAAACTTCAAGATCTGAATGTATGCCTTTCTTTCTAAAAGCTCTAAACTTATGATTTCCTTGTTAGAACAAATATGTTAATGAATTGTATTATAAAAAACCTTCATTTTTCTCTCCCACCATTCATCATTTGCATCAATGGTATTCTTCTTTGGATTCCATCCTAATCTTGTTTCCATGAAAAGCAACGACTTCCATCTTCTCCATTCTTCCTTAAGGTTATCCCACTTACTCTTCATTTGACTTTTATCATATTTTTTTCCTCTTAGCTCCTCAAACTTCGTAATTATGATTGTCCATTCATCCCTTTTGTTGTTTGTAGGACGATTGCCTCTTTCAATTTGTTCAACACACAACTTACAAAAAGTTTCTACATCTTCCGAGCTCCAAAATGCATTTTCCTTCGATGAACTTGCCATCTACAATAAACTCTCATCTCAATAAAATTCAACAATATTCTAGCATATTTTGACAAAAATCTAGATGAAACTACACAAACTATGAATCTGTCTCTTCAAAGATACTAGTGGAGCTAATTGAGCAATTTTGGCAGTAGCAATCAATGAGACATAAGGTATATATTCAAAGAGAATATATGTTATCATTTAGCCCATACTTCACCATGTAGGGAAAGCAACAACTTCTCACATAATACACTAAAAGTAATTTTTAGTGCTAGGTAAATAAAGAAGTTTCAACATGAAACTAGACTAAGTGAAGCACCAGCTCCCAAACATTCTGTCATGGGGCCATCATGAGCTTTAGTGCCCCACGTGATTAGCAGACGCATAATCTTTTCGATTTGATCTAAATGAACGTCGTTTGTATTGGCCATCCATTACCAATTACCACTGCCTGCTGAGTATTTGTTTGTGCGCATCAGTATTGACCGTGTTCTCTACTTATATCTTGCTGCTCATGTCAAGTTCTCTACTGAGAGAGATGAAGAGTAAAACGTGAGGGAGTTGGAAGACTTAAAGAGTTCGAGCCCTAAAATTTATTTGAGGGTAAACAGTTCTGTTCGATTCGGTTCCTTGAGCAAATTTGAGAATCAGACCAGTTTCAAATTTTGGGAACCGAGAACCACCCAGAACCAGCCAGTATTGTTCGATTCCCAGGTTGGACCGGGACCGGTGCTGACCCCTATGAAGTTTCCTCTAAACAGGTTTTTGATTAGGGTTTTCGCAAATATGGACATTACAAAATTCCAATTCTAGTTAAATTTGCTCGTGGTGACGTACATAACTTCCACTCCATTTGGCAAGCTTCCTCCAGCCTGCTATGGAAATAAGAGAAACGTAATGTGCCGTCGGCAAATAACGATTGAATTAACTCTAGCTTGAGAGATCAAGCATTAAATTAATGCAAGCGTAAGTTTTTCAATCACTTTGCAAAGTAACTGCAAATGTTGAAGGATGGAATGTAAACTTGTCCCTTCCCTTAGAAGTTCATTTTTACTTGTCCCACTTTGGTTTGGCGAAGCAAACGGCTAGCAACTCATTGTTTTCAAAGCTTTCGAACTAAGTATTGGTCCAGAATTAGCGACATAGTTTGATTTAACGATACATAATCACTCATACTAGAGATTGTTGGTGATGTTATTTGACATTTCGTTATAGTTGGGAGCATCGCACCTCTGGGACCATCGTGCACATCCCCATCCTCCTTATAAGCTTCCGGCAGGCCCTTTCGCTCCATCTCCTCCTCGCCGTGAACATCGAAGAGCAGTTTCCTCCCGCTGGTCCCCTCCATGCCGTGGGTCGCACCGATGTGGATATGTGATAGGGAAATGAGAACTAAAGGTGAGAAGAAGATAATTCGTGCCGAGATGCATAGGATGTGGATACGGGATGGTCGGATGAACTCGAGTGTTGACTGGCGACTGATGGATTTTAGACGCTGATAATTCGTGAAGATTCGTTTTCCACCTGGCCACCACCACCAACACCGTCTGACCCAGACCAGGAAAAAGGAAGTGCGAAAGAGATTGAGGGCAAAAGGCGGTCAAAAGCAGCCGCGAGTCGTGGTTTCTGGAGAGTATTGTCCGCCAACCTTGAAGCCCGACAACTTTAAATCTTTCAAAGACTTTTATCAGTTCTCTTGGATGATTCCGATGATCAACTCGAAATACACATGTTACTCATGTCGAAAACTCCTAAAGCTTTCTGCACGGTCAATGGACCTTCTAAAGGTCCTTAGTTTAACTTCAATGGACATCAAGATCAACTTGGGAAAATCAAGATTCATTAGAGCAAATTTCTGTGATGTTGGTTGGACTCAGGTCCCCAGATGGACTATGTTATATGATGAATGGACTTACTTATATGCATAGATTAGATCCATCATCGAGTGCAGACATCGAATTTGGAAACACATTCGATTTTCTCTCCTAAATTACCGTAATATGAGATTATACGTATTCCACGGCCTCGGGATTTTTTGTTCTACTTCAGTCCGTCTTAAGGAAACTTTTTTTTCCGGTACCGGATCACTTGTTCACAAAAAGACACAGAAGAGAGAAGAGATCGTATTCTTGAAAATCGCACACGTTAGGAGCACGCTAAGCAAGTAAGGCCCCGCTTGCTTTATTGAAAGCGAGGACAACTTAGGGAGGTCGAACCGAGGACCAATGGAATTCGGGGCCCAGTCAATATTAGATCAAACAGTAGGGGGCT
This sequence comes from Psidium friedrichsthalianum, assembly GCA_019149425.1. Taxonomy (NCBI): domain Eukaryota; kingdom Viridiplantae; phylum Streptophyta; class Magnoliopsida; order Myrtales; family Myrtaceae; genus Psidium; species Psidium friedrichsthalianum. The sequence continues at coordinate 9,208 of JAGVVM010000752.1, read as the reverse complement.
ATAGTATCCTTCATTCTAGCATATCTTATACTCAATAACTACGATAGTGAACTAGCTCATTCGTTGGCTTGAGATAAAGCTACTTAAATGCCAACATGAGGATTGGCAGGCTGTGGAAAAAGGATAAAAGCAGCTTCAGCAAGATTCCATAATGTATTATATCCTAGGTTGAGTATAGGATATATTTCTCTGAACTGGCTTGCTTGCTACTATCTCGATGGCAGAAAAAAATAAGTTCAGCTACAACTAAAATGGGATTTTACAGCAAATGAAACTTCATATGACTATATACTCACGAGGGAGCTCAAATGAGGGGAAATTTACCAAACTAAACTCTTATAAGGATGCCAATTCATGCTAAACTTTCCAATTTGACAGATTTAGTTCTAAAAATTTTGACAATTTGCCAATATAGTTCCTTCAATGAAAAATCACTGACATGGATGCCTGCATGTTATGTGGCAGTGTCGACACTGACATGGATGATTTGCAGCACTTTAAAAAGTTGAATTATTTTTCTTTTTCTTTCTTTCATTGTGGTAAGTGAGAATTCGCTAGCCACTAGGCAAAGCCTGCTAGCCCTCATCGGTTGATGGTGAGGACCAATGAAAAAATATTTAAAATTTAAGAATTTAAAAATTATCTACCTCAGCATCGGTAGTCTTTATGGTCAGCCGGCGTTCACGTCAGCGATTTATTATCCAAATTAACTGAAATGACTAAATTGACAAATTGACAGAAGCATGAGAACTGAATTGGCCAAGCTAAAAGATCTATGATTGAATTGGCATCCGGTTTAGGACTTCTTTGGTAACTTTCCCCTCAAATGAGAGTCATACTAACACACGAGCAAAACACTTTCAAAATAACAGAAATCGCTCGAAACAAGTACTCTTTCGGCCAAGAAAAATCAAGATCAGTAACCTAGAATCACCCCAGCATCGTCGAGCTTTCCAAACCGAACGATAATGGATCAAGTGCCACATGAAGAAAAAGTTGCCCTAGTAGAGGATGGTCAAAAGAGCCGATCTGATGTCCATTCTCAGTGAATCATGCCTCGCCTCAGCAATCGGTATGGTGCGACCCACCAAAACTTGCTCAGAAAGTTTTCACTTTTCTTTTCTATTTTTGTGGGGGCACGTGTGTGAACTTAAGGAATGGCAATCATTCAGCGCCAAAAGAATCAGACATACGTAAAACTTGTCTTCATCTTTCTTTCTTCTTCTTTTTTCCCTTCTTTCACGTCCAATGGGGAATTCAACAGTGCCAATTGCAATTGCCATACTCACGTGTTCACATTGAAGTTTCGCGCCCGCCCTGAAATACTTAATTTCAGTCAAAACTATTTCACATCGCTCGCAACTAACGAGCCTGTTAAGTCAATCACATCAAGATGCTAGTAATCAAGAATTGTCTCCACAAAAAAAAATGTCAACAATTAGGCAGCACGGCACGAGATTCTTAAGGATTGCTTCTTAGGGTTCTTCCGAAAGTATTATGATGATTTGCATGTGCTTCACTAAACTAAATTATGTCATCAGTTAGGCGGCACGGTACAAGGTTCCTAAGGTTTGCTTTTTAGGGTTCTTCTGAAAGGATTATGATGGTTTGTATGTGCTTCACTAAAGTGTGTGTGTGGGTATTTGCTAGAAATATTCATGCACATCATGATTATTCTTACTAAAACAACACATTTTACAACAATACATTCAGACACCCAAGTATCAAATCATGCTTTTACTCAATTGTTTAAACATTTAAATAAATATGTTTACGGTAGTTTTACACTACGAAAAAATATACGCTCGAATAATGTGGGGGTTAAATCTGGCCAACTCAAAGGGGAATGAAACTAATCCTTATGTCCTAACCGAAGATAAGATTTGATCATGGGATGGTTCAAAATACAATTCAAACGTTCTGGAAGGCAAAGATTCCAATCAACAATCTCTTGGAAACTTTAAGAGTAATCTTTGACTAATCAAGATGATGACAAAGAAAGATCTCAATCAAATAAAAGCTAGGGTTTTGACCATGGTTCGATGCCTAACCCCCCTCATAGACCACTTCTTTTCTGGAAACTTATAATTACAATTCAACATTATCTCTTTGAGGGAAACTACCCAATTAATCTTAAATCTACTATACGAATCAAATCAGTCCTAAACTATTCTACTTTGTCAATTTAGCTTTGATCATTTGGGCGAAATTTCTATTGACATGGCCACGTGACGCATAGGACGGCTAGTGAAAATTGGACCGCCACTTGAGCGAAGGAATTTTATATTAAAATTTAGCACAATGTTACCGAACTAAAATGACGAAATTAAAATATCTAGTATTGAATAGACATCCATATAATAGTTTTAAAACTGATCATATAATTTTTCTTTTCTTGAAGGGTCACATTAACGGGAAAAGATGCACTCAAATCTAACATGGGTCTCCACCATGACTAAATTATTGCTCATTTAAAATTTTTCTAATGAGAAGACGGAACAGTGCGTTGGAAGAACGAATGAATGCGTGATTGAATCTTGAATTCAATCCACGAAATTCCTTGACTTTCAAAACGTGGTGGAGAAAGTAACGTCCAGACAATTAAATAAAAATCGAGAGGCGAACGTAGGGCCACGTAACAAAAAAGATTCATGCAACATGCAATTGACTCCAACCACGTCATGCGACGTCGTCACTGCACACGTCATCCCTTCCGTCACATAATTCGTTCGGGCAAGAAACGTTTACCCCCATTGATTAATCTTGTTTTAAGAAAATATCTAATTTTTGGCCGATTAAGCTCTCCACTTTTTTACAGAAACATCCAATCAAATCGTCAATCGAAAGCGCCTTATTTTGATGCCGACAACTGCTAATCAACGTTTGAAAACCTGGAAGGCTGGTTTAATCAAAATAAAATGTGTGCATGGCACAGTTAGATAACGGTTGATTTGTGACCTCCGTCATGCTTAATCCATGTTCTTTGCCATCAAAGATCAACGATTGATGAATTATTTAATTTCTACCTAGGATAAAAGAAACTTTTACACTCGTGAGATGAGCACGCCCAACTGATTAGAAGTTGTGATCACATTATCGCCTCTAATTCTAGTAATTCTAGTATGTGCATCTAGTAGCTGCAATTGTTAAAAAAGAGAACATGATGTGGGAGATACTTATGATAGCTTAGTGCCACTAACACTAATTAAAGCTCATCCTGTATTAATGAGAGTCAACGCTGCAACGCAAAGAATTTTGAACATTGACTTTTCAATCTAATAGTAACCCACACTTCAATGCACTCAAAACGATCATGATGTATGTCGTGTGTTGAATTAGGACACATTGAAGTTCCGGTCACATGGATGAGGTGTTCAGAGCACTTCCATCATCTAACTATTTTTCACACCGCACGACAGTCTCCCACCGAACACGGAGAAAATTGTCCAATAAGTTTTAAGCTTATTACACCTTTTGTTAATTCATTTTTAAATCTTTTAATTTATCGATTAAGTCCATCCAATTAATTTTGACCAGAAATCATTGACATGGGCGCTGATTGTCTTACGTGCCACGATCAGTATTAACGTGTACAATTAATCATTTTTAACATTTTTCATTTTTTTATTATTTTTAATTTATTTATTATTTTTCTTTTCTTTTTTTATTTTCTTTTTCTTCTTTATTTTTCTTTGTTGTGGTTGGCGAGGGTCGTCGGAGTCCTCGCCAGCCACTAGGCAAAGGCCGCCAGGCCCTCATCCGTTGCGGGCCAAACCCTTGCCCAATTATAGGAGAGGCTGGCCTCTCATTGGAAAATTAAAAAATGACAAAATATTATTTACGTCAGCACCGATCATGTCACATAGAATTACCTCAGTAATTTTCGATCAAAATTGACTGGATTGACCCAATTACAAAATACAAAAAGGTTAAAGACTTAATTGATAAAACGCAAAAAGTTTTGAACTACCATCTTATCCCTATGAATACAGAAAAGAAGAGGTTTAAGATTGAATTCACAAAAGTACAATAAATTTAGGGCTTTTGGAATAATTCTCCCTCCGAACACGCACATCCTTACCAAAGCACACAAGGCATCCTTCGCCTTACGTTAATGTCAAAAGGAAGACTAGGACGCACCGGTTCACACCCGCTTTTTGAGCAGGAAGAAGATCACGATTATCGCTAGAGCAACCCTTTCTAATTCTTCGGACTCAAAATAGGACCAGCCTTCTACGGTGTCGTCTCGGCATCATAATTAATAATTGACCCACTTCACATACGCAGCTTGATTTATGTGGCATGTGGTGATTAGGAGCTTTGGAAACGAGATAGATAGAGATAGATAGATAGGTAGATATATTAACCACGTGGGTTGAAGGAAATAATAAGAAAGAAAGACAGAAGGTTGTGTAAGATACTCCCTTGTGGCAGCCTCGTGTATAAATTCCAGTCAGTGGTCGCCGAACCTCTTTGAGCTCTCTTCAGCGGCGGCCGCAAAACTCAACTCACCCACAACACTACTCAAGTAGCAAGAGCAAGAGGAGGAGGAGGAGGAGGAGGAAGATGAGTGGTCAGTCAAAGCCGCCGCAGCCGCAGACGCAGCCGCCCCATCCTGCCTCAACCTTCAGCAACCTACCACCCCCCAGAGGCAGCGTCATCAAGGCCATCCTCCGCCCGGCAAGAAATGAAACCGTCATGATCTTCAAGCTTCTTACTTCTTTGGGGGTGGCTGCAATTAGGTTTTCAATTTTGTGAAATCCATAACATGTATCCTATCTTATGTGCTGTATGTACTTAGTACCCTTGAAGTCGAGTTTGATGTCGATCCGAGTGTTGTAGATATGTGGTGTTTTCCGCGATCTGAAATGTAATCAAGATCCTCCCCCAAATTAAGCTCTAACGGATGGATGTCGGGTTCCTCTTGTTTTTTCACATCGTATCTGTCATGTAGAATACTCGGGTTGAACTTGGAAGCAGGATTTCTAGCCGAGAAACCTCGCGTAGTGAACGATGAATACCAGCTTGGATGTCTATACCGACCCGTCAAACCTCGCCGGAGGCTAATGAGGAGCAGGACCGCGATTAAGTAACTCTTTGCTTGCGTAACCCTTCTCTATTTTTGCTGCGCTGCTGTTGATTAGTCAGGGTTTCTAGCCAGAAACTCGCCTCAGTTCACGACAAGGATCAGCTTGAAAGTCTCGACCGACACATCGAACCACTTGCCGGAGGCAATGCCGAGAAAAAACCTACTCTATTCTATAATGTGGGAATATGGGGGGTGTGAGTCTTCTTAGCTTTTCTACGGATATGATACCAATACTGACTACCTATTTCAATTATTGAGAACTAGAAATTAGAGTAAGAACACCGCTTCCCAATCGCCTACCATGTCTCCTCCGTAAGGTTTTTCCTCTCTCTTGAAAGTTTTTTGCTTTTCTTTTACCCTTCTCTCCGTCTTTCTGTTAAAGTATGTTGTCTTTTATTTATATATGTTCATAGCTGCTCTTCCCCTTCTTCACAATGAAGAGGCCTTGTAGCGGTGAGATGAATCCCCAGATCAGATAGAAACCTGCGTAACCAAATCACTTTAGCAGGGGCTGCAAACATAGCCCAGTATTCTGCCTCTGCACTGGATTTGTTTATAGTATCTAGAGTTGAGATAGCTCAAAGAAGAAAGGAAAGAGATAACTGTAAGAGTTCACTTACTTCCTCAAGATGATTTTAGTTTCTCCTAAATATCCCTGCAAATGATTTCCCAGACCAAGAGCAGTTCTTTCGAAAGCTAGGTTCATTTCTTCCTCTCCTTGGCCAAAGGTAATAGTAGATCCGCCTCTGGCCGAGGACAGTGCTTCTCTGGCAGAAGCAACTCTCCTCTGCATAACTCCTCTATATTACTGTTAGTAGCGATCATTCTTTCTTTTTCTTCTTTTTAAGAATTGTGAAGGACAGATAATCTGACTTTGCTTAGGAATAGGAGATGAAGATTGAGTATAATTCATGCATCAGATCATGACCCACGATGAGATAGGAGACGATGATTGAGAGGATAATTTTTGGCAGGTACTAGTTGTCGCCAGTTGGAAATTACTGCTTAAATAGATTTAAAAAAATTACCTGTCTATTCAAAGGAGTACGAGTCCAGCTTGTCTTTCCTTCGACTTGGTGGATTATAGTGTTGCGTTCTTTGAAGAGCTATGTTAAGGACCACCAAAGCTGATGATGCATCATTTTGTGTCCCTTCTAATATCCTGAACATATAATTATTCGTAAATTTCTTAGGACGATACAATAAGATTGACGCGACATGTTTGTCATCACACGTAAAAATGCAAAGAAGCCTTCGCCTTCTTGCTCCCAACCTTTCGCATATCAGAGCCTCCGTCAAGACTAATAACCATGTGATCCAGGATATCGACAAATTCTATAAATGGATTAATAAACATATATCCAATTCAACGACCGTTATCTCTAGACAAATATCGGACGGTCACATATGTCTTTTTCGATCAAACTTACTGTAAATATCGCGTGGGGCCCACCGGCCTTCAGAAATATTCCCAAATATGTTGCCGGGACAATAATGAAATAACTTCATCGTACAGCCCCACTTGCTTGGCCAAGTGGGGGGGGCAGCGGGGCGGGCGGCAACCAACAACTGATTTGAAATCATGTGGACCAAACGTGCCTGGATTGTTTGGGAGTGTCGGAATCTTTTGGAATTCGAGTGGGATTTAGGCAAAAACCGGTGAATGGCCCATGTCCAAGTGAGAAAACAACGTATCAGATGAACTCAAGATGTGTTGTGGGGTTCCATGTAGATTCATTGAATCTTGTCAAGAGATTAGTTCAGTTTGTAGACACCAAGCTATGTTTGATATGTCATTTTGATAACTCAGATGGAGGGTTGATATATAGTAGTAAAAAAAAAATTCCATAATTAGGTACAAAACAAGTGTGGCATGTCTCTCTTGTTTCACCCTTTACATTAGGGTTCTCATGGAATAATAGATTGGAGGTCTAATTCCGTAATGAATTAATAAAAACCAACTTAGGTTCAATCTCTTCTGTCCCGAACCTTTTTTTTTTTTATCGAAGAAGCATACTCAACTCTCACTCTAATCCCAAATCTGTCCACGACTTAAAAAATAGCCACTAGTTTCTTCAAAATTATTAGCATCATGGCTAATTAGAGTTCATTCCCAAAACGTGTGTTTTCATCAACAATAACTTCCTGATATTGATAATTTTCACACAAAAAAAAATAAGTGGCGACTTTTTGAGCGCATAGACAGATTTTGAGACTAGAGTAAAAGTTGAAGATTGTTATATATATATATATATATCTTCTTTCTCTTTCTCAGAGAGAGGAGAGAGAGAGTCTTCTCTCATATAAGAGGCTGGCACTCAAATTAGTGTGTTGACGTATGGATAATCTAGAAGTAAGCACGAGGACGTTAAAGTCGCCGAACAAGACGATAGTCTAATAATTGCCTTTGACCTATTGAGCTGTGGAACATTTATCATATTTTCTTAAATGAGGAGTTCATTAACTGCCTAATCCTCCTTTTAATCCTTTTTGGGGGGGTTTCTTGGCAAAGCCTGCCATTTATTTATTTATTTTTGTGTGTTTGGATCACTTATTTTGAGGTGAAACGGCACTAAGAGCCTGCATGGTAACCATTCTGTTCCAAAAAACTGATTTTGATTAAAATGACTTTTCTGATTATGTTCTTGAATAAGTTTTAGAGAACAAAAACACGTTTGATAACTACACAAAATTCTATTTCAAAAAATGTTGCTCTTCCTAATTTTTTATTTAAGTCAAATAATTATGTAGTACTTTGTGAAATTTCATTCTAAATTGAAGACTAATTTCCCATGCACACTAAAATAATTTAAAATAAATTTATTTTTTTAGCATCTCATAAATGAAACACAAATTTTATACATACATTGACAAGTTTGAAAGTTTCTATTTGAAACAGTTGAGAACAAGTTTCGATACTAAATCTGTTACTCATTCTAAGTCGTTTTTCGGTTGTTCAAATGACATTTGTTGTGTGGTTCAAATACATACAACATAATGAACCCCCCCTCCGAAAACTAAATTATCTACTAAAAAAAAATTGTCCAATTGATAAGAAGTACAAGTCCTTCACTATCATTTTGCAACTTCTGTTTAAATTCAAGTGGATTTTTTTGGCTCCAGCTCCACGTATAGATGATCATATTTTGTAACGCACGGATTAGAGTATATATGTTACACATCCGCACATTGGATGCCTCATCTTTTGCGACATTTTTTTGTAGAAGAGTGAAATCTAGGAAATCTAGGAAATTTAGGCCCAAAATTATGAAAATGAGATCAAACTAGTCCTATCTAAGCTTCGTATATTTTAGGAATTTTCTAAATTTTTTTTTGTGATTTCAAAAAAATTCCAATTTTGTTAATTTTTTATTTTTATTTTTATTAGATTGAGGGAAAAGTGATAGAGGATTGAAAGGGAAAAGTGAGAGATATGGGATTTCATTCTATTTTGTGATTCTCAAAAATGATTCTTTTTCCAGAAATCAACTTTTTTTTTGTTATAGATTTTGCTCTAAAATTAATTCCGATTCTCTAAAAATTAATTTGAGAACAGAATCAGAATCAGAATCATTTACGTTACCAAAGATGATTTTCATTTTTTACTGTTCCCGAGAATATAATCAGAGAATCAGAATGATTATCATGCAGGTCATAATTGTCTGCTTTGAGTGGCTTTTACTTTAGCCGCACACCGTGCTTTCTTCCCTCTAAGGAGGAAAACAAGGGGAAGCCACCATTCATCAAAGTTCAAACGGCACGCGAGTGCCCGTTTTGGACAAGTTAACATGTTTCTTATTATGGAGGTCGCCGCAATATTAGAGGAACGCATCTAAATGTTGATAAGAGCAGATGTCTGATGACATCGTGGACTTAAGATGGGTGATGTCAGCAGACCTTAATTTAGTGGGGGGGGATTGGGGGGAAAATAGTTCATTGTATAATGCTCATACTCTAGCGGAAGATATGAGGAAATTGTTGTAGGAGGGCTGGGGTCCACATCAACGATTTCTAATCAAATAGATTAATCAGTTAAAAAGGTGAAAAATGTTTAGGACATGACTCGGCAAAATTAAAAGGTTTAGAACTGAAGTGACAAAAAAAAACAAAGGTTAAGTG